>CAKALG010019306.1:0-10046 GCA_916700815.1 Helicolenus hilgendorfi | reverse complement strand
GGCGTGCAGCTTGTGTAGGGCTTCTTCTATCTCCACCATGATGGCCTTGTGATCATTCTGCAAGCCTGAAAGACATGATCAAAGCTTGAAAATTAAAATAATCCTTAGTCTGCCCCCTTCTCCTGGAATACACTGCAAGCTAAATTGAAACTTGGATATCTGATTACTTTTGATGAATTTAAAACATTAATGAAAGACCTAGAAGCAGAGTCAATCTGGAGCAGTCTGTGTTTCTGAATATTTTCACTTTAACGTTGGCTTCAAACACTTGATACTAATGTGTTTTGTATGACATTATGCTATGTATTTATTTTGCATTTGTTTTATGTTGTGGCGTCTGAAACTTTAATGTATGTTTAAATGCTGCTGTCTTGGCCTTGTCTTGCAAAAGAGACGCTTAATCTCAATGAGTACTACCTGGTTATATAAAGGTTAAATAAAAAATAAAAATAATACAGTATGTAGGAAAACACCAAGTAATGATTCTGGTTTCAATAACATCCCTATACCATACTGATAGGAATGAGGATGTAGTTTGGAGATTATAATTGGGGCATTGTCTACTACAGTATAACTAAACATCATACAGTGTACTATTATGTTAATATTTGTGTTACTGGATGTTGAGTAACAAAGTGACCCTATTTGTCCCCTACTATCAGAGAAAACACTAGAAACAAACAGGTATCTGCTCACATGAAATACTGTGTCTTGCTGTCCTGATCTGGTATAGATTAACATCTGCTCTGGGGAAGCCCTCTGCGTCAACCAGAGGACCTTCAACTCCCACACCTTGCTGTAAACACAGAGAGGTAAACACAGAAAGCATGTTTAGATAACCAACGTTACATTCACAGTAGGCTACTGTAGGATTAGCTTTGCAATACGTCATGTCTGTGTTACTGATACACTCACGTCTTCCAACACATCGTAATAAGCCTTTATCTGCTCTTCAATGTCATCTTTCTTTTTAACAAGGTTCTTCACATCATCCATTGTTATTTCAGACTTTCCAGCACTGTTTTCCACATTGTTTTCCACATTGTTTTCCCCTGTCATCTTCATGGTTGCACAGCTGAACGGACATCCGGGTTCCTAAGTGACAAGTGTTTTTATTCTTCTTCTTTCTGGTAGGTTTACGACAGAGTACATGCTTTACTGCCCCCAAGTGGTCGATGAAAACAGAAATTAAATGAATGTGCATTCCTGTGGCCACCAAATACTTTACAACCAGGGAATGAAATTAGCACCTGCCACCTGCCTTTTTTGTGCTGGACATGTCCACAGACTATATAGGATAGAAGCACCATTCCCTTCACATCTCCAGTGGGAGTCTGTTGGTATCAATTTCCACTTACATAACTGCTGTGGTGTCCAATGCAATCTGTATTATTTTCAGTTGAATAACCCTATTCCCAATTTCATTGTACATTGTGTTGATATTACTCAAACGCGACTTCCAATCCACAGGAGATATGTCCATAGCCATGTCCCCTGCCCATTGTTTTTTTTAACTTTGACTAAAGGGTCACAGTTCCTCCACCTTTTTAAAATAATTGTAAATGTAGATAGGAGCATTTGCATGTCAAATTCTATAAATAATATTTAATTGAATATGACCGCTGGAATTGACACCAACATGACATGAGGACGACTTGTAATAGTAACCTTTTTTTTGGGGGGGGTTTTTAAGGATATTATTTTCCATCTAACCTATAACCAGGGAATGAAATTAGCACCTGCCACCTCCCGAATATAGAGTAAATGTTGGCTGTGGCAGGTAAAACTTTCAGGTCACCTGCCACCATGGCAGATTCTAATAAATAGTTTACATGCAAAGATTAACTCAGGAAATACTTTACTTTATTTGCAAAGATATGCAAATGCAGATCCTAATATTCTGATTGCATGAAAAAAGTTAACTTTCTTATGCTCAGAGTTTATGCATATAGCAGTGTTATTTATACTATGATAGTTTTCCTTAAATTAGATTTTTTAAAAATCGCAATATGTCGCCCTACTTACAGTATCGCAATATATTGCATCGTAACCCCTGTATCGTGATACGTATCGTATCGCCAGATTCTTGCCAATACACAGCCATAGACATAGACATCTACATAGACTTCAGAGATTGCAGACAAAACAATTGTGTGGCTAGTAGAAATGTTCAGTGACCTGCTAGAGTGACACGTGAGGAAAAAAAATAATTTTAGACCCTGTTTACAACCCTTGTTTCATTTACAAGATGGTCTTTTTAATATATAATATGTTCAGAGTAAGTATTTAGCCCCTGCATTGCATACAAACATGTAATAATATAAGTAATTGGCTATAACTAGTGGAAGAGCATTTTCAGTATTAAGTCGTCATATTTCAGTTTAACTTATGTTTTTCCTTTAAATAATTTTTTTTGTGATATATCCACCAACATTAATCTAAAAGTCAACAAAACCTCCCACTTCCTACTTTACAGTCAATTTTCATTATTCAAAACACATCTAAATCATTTAAGCATTGGAATTAACCTAGTAATTTAATACTTGATCCCTATTTGACTTTGCAAACAAGCCAAATAACTAATAATTAACTCTAGATCAAATAATCGCTGCTGATGGTCTGCTCGAATCCACCAAAGACAAAACCCCCAAACACATATTATTAGATCATATAAGTCAACTTTAATATAATATTGGATAAAATAATTGATCGTAACGTAAAACCCTATAATTTCTTCAGAAACTTTTCAACAGTTGTAAACAATGCATACCTTCTGCACACTAACACAGAAGGCAAAATGTGTTACAAAGTGTTTTGCACCAGTTATTTCATCATCAAGGCAGCATGTTGAGAACAGTTCCACAGCTGGGAAAAACATGGTTTAACTAAATACACCCCCTGACTTGTAGTGGTCTACAACTGCCTAACATTTCCTCGTGTAGCATTTTTTAAATTTATTTCACAGCTGTCTACATAGAGGCACATTTGTATAAACTATTAGAAAAAAGTGAATATATAAGCTCTCTTTAAATGTTAGGTGATATCCCCAAGTGCTGTGTACCCTGAGTGCTTAAATATGCATTTTGATCACATTTGTTGTAATAAATTGGAATGTATTTCTAATGGTCTTCATCCTCAAATAGGATACAAGTGCAAACTTTTACTAAAGTCATTAAAAACCTCTGTGTGCTCTCTGATACCAAAAAGAGATTCCTTCAAGAAGTTTTCCTTCATGTTCAACAGCTTTCTGTGGTTGGAATGTGTCCAAGTCTGGCGCTGGAATATAAATCAGTGGTTTTTGCAGCCTACATAAATTAGTGCTGATGATTAAAAAGAGTCAAGTACCAGGTTAGGTGTTTTTGTTAATAGAGCTAACAGTCCGTATCTTGTGGACCTGCATGTTGATCCGCAAGCACCAGCACTGACTCGTCTTTGTCGTCCCCTTGCGGTGATGCATCAAGAGATGAGGATGACAAAGACTGTGAGAGCTCAGCCTGAGCGGTTATCTCCTTCTGTACCAGAGCAAACTGGGCTGTTGCCTCGTCCAGTTGGGAATGAACAGCTTTGACCCAATTTTGTAGCTGCACGTTGAGAGCATCCACCCCTTGGTTCAGCTTCTCTTGTCTGCCATCTAGCTCTTCTATCAGATGTTGTGTGTCACTGGAAACCTGCTGCCTCTTTCCTGCGGAGGGAGCACGCTGACGCAGCATGTAGCCCTCAAACTCCCCTGGACTGAGGTTGAGTGCTGGTCCATCCAGCTTTTCGATGAAGGCCACAGCACAAGACTAAAACAGGGGACAAGTGCAAAGGCATGAGTGATCAGCTGGCCTTGTTATACAGCACCCTATGGTGTACGCTGGATGAGTAGCTTACTTACCAAATTTGTGAAATAGTAGCCGCTCTCTCCTGCCATCAGACTGTGAGGGAGACCAAAACGAATCACATATTGCATGTTGGAGTGCAAGCGAGGTGGATTGGCCTTCAGTACCACATAAACCAAGCCTGACAGGAAGTCATCTGCATTAGCGGGCTCACTGTTCGAGGTGGAAAGCCCTTCAAAGACATGCTGACTGCATTTGGACACGCATGCAAGTTTGTCCTGTGGCGCTCTTTTGGCATCCATTTCAATTATGGCTGTTAAAAAAATCAGAAGGTAAAACAAAATGTTAAAGACCAGCCCCCCAATCACTACTGGCTCAAAATGACGACAAAATCTCGAGATGGCAGCTCCCGTATCCCGGATATTTTGGCTTCACTTTTGTACAGTGGGAGGAAGTGGAGACGCGTTATCCATCTATATATACAGACTATGTTTCAAACCGTATAATGACCTTACAGTATATGGAAAACTCTCTCCCATGAACTTAAAGGAATAGTTCAACATTTTGGGAAATATACGTTGTCTTCCTGGCAGAGAGATAGATGAGGATATCAATACCACTCTCATGTCTGTCCTTTAAATATAAGGCTACAGCTAGCCTTCCTCTGTCCAAAGCTAATAAAATCTACCAATCAACAACTCTAAAGCTCACTAAATTAACATGTTGTATTGCATTTGTTTAATCAAAAAGAAAAACTCTGTAAAAACGACAATGCACTGTTTTACGGTTACATTTATATTGCTCTTCTCATCTAACTCTTCCCCAGAAAGTGAATAAGCATATTTCCTAAAATGACAAACGATTCCTTTCAGTGCTGAAGTTGTGAATCACCTGTTATAGCAGGCAGAAAGGGGTCGCTTGTGACTCCAGTCTTTTTATCAGGAAAAGGTACGCTCAGCATCTGCGGAGTGATCCAGTTTAAGGAGCTGCAAAGTAAAGACATCGGTGTCAAACGGAAGCTTTAGGTGAGAGGTTTTGATCAAATACAACCCAGGTGACTTGTATTTAAGGGTTACCGGATCCTCCTCTGGAGAGCCAGGTCCTTCTGTTCATCATCACAGCTGTCATGGCAGAAAACCCATTTGTGCAGCCGTGTCATTATTAACTTCTCTATATGCTCCATTATCTGAGTGACCTGAGCCTCAGGAAAACCTGAAAATAAAATAAAATATGTAGTTATAAAATAGCAACACATAAAAATGATCATGTTTTCTGAATAAACAACCCAAGAAGTGTTGAACTGATCTGTACTCACTGCTAAAATATTCAGCAAAAGACTGGTAGAAATCCTGCACAAGATCTGACTGCTTCTCTATCGGCAGACCCTGTGAAGATGATGCGAAGCTGTGATCAGAACAGCTCTGTCATATCAAAGAGTTAATGGGAAGTTATAAGAAGTGTAATGTTAAACATTTATATTGATAATTACATGGTAAGCCTCCATTGTGTTGAGGAAAGCTGTACATCGGGACTGCAAGCGCTGGGAGGAAGGGCTCTTTAGTATCTTCAGGAAACCAGTGAAGTCCCCGGGCTCGAGGGTCTGGTAAGCTTTTAACACATTTGCGCGGCTTTCAGAAGACTCTAGAGGGATGTGGATGTTATAGAAGATAAATAAGTAAACATGTTTTAATACTGAAGCATGAGTCTCTCCGAATGGGCAATTAGCAGCAGTTTGCAGTACACTGATTGCACTTTTCTATTCTGCTTTTGTCAGTCAGTTACTAGCTCTCTTAGCTGCAAGACAACACAACCAAACATTTTGCAGATACCTTTTTGACTTTGAAGGCACCGAATCAAAAAACACAAAGATAAACAGAACTACCTGGACGTTTAGGAGGCGATGGGCTGCCCCAGAAGAGTCTCCTCATTGTATTAATTCGACGACCCTTCTCTGTGCTTTTCTTCTCCTCAAATTTGGAGAAGGTGAGAGGAGTTCCATCATTGCTAGGCCTACAAGGAATGACAACATTAGACGTCCAAATCTAAATCCAGTTTAAAAACAAAAGCACTAAAGTTGTCTCAAGCTGAAAGTTAGAAGAGTTAGAAGGTATTCAGTCATATTAATAAAGCATTTATGGGGAATCCATCAATAGTTATTTAATATATGTGTTTGTAATTATTTCGTTAACGTAGAAACCCTTACATATCCAGTTGGTACTAATATTAATTCATAAATTAGAACATTTACAATGTCATTTTATTTTCCCATTAATATGTATGATTGTGGGCACTGAAACAGGGGAGATGGAGACAGACAGACAGGAGATCATGTCAACCTGCTGCGCCACGAAGCTTCAAATACCTTCAAATACCTTCGAATATTTCTCACCGAAGCTTCAAAGCCCAACAAAAATGGTATTTAGTACAGCCCTAAGCAGAATCTTCTTAAAACTAACGATGACTATCGAGACAGAGGTAGACCAGCAACCCCCAAGTTCTGCGAGGTAAAATGAAAGGTTTTAACAATGGACTCTGGCGGCATGGCATAGAGCATAGATGGATACAACTTCAATTATCTGTTGGAAAGGGCTACCTGACCGCAAGGTAAAAGAGTAAAAATATTTTAAATATAGCACTTAAAACTCATACCTACCAACCTATTCAACGACTACCGACTGGGGTCTCTGGGTACCACAAGAATTAACAAGCCTACTGTAAGAAACAGCCATTATAGCAAAATATGAACTTATTTCTACTCAAAACATTATTAGTTATGTAATTATTGTCATCTGAAAAAACAACAACAACAGATTATTATTATTATTTTAGTGAAGTTAGCGTAAATTTCTATATTGTGTGAAACGGAAATAGGCAGAGCACGTGAGGAAATCTGTGTGTGCTTCATCTGTGTCTGTCATTGGATTTAGAGGCTTTTGACTGGGGTTCCACAGGACCCCGATACTTTGGTCTTTTTTAAAAAGCACTAATTAAAACAGAAACAGAAAAGACTGAAAGTCATTAGGAATAACTTGATTGACAAAGTCATGAAAAATTTGAATGAAAGAATAAAGCACCTGTGAGATATGACAAAAAGTAGACCTCTGGGCTCTGTGGGTACTCCAGTTGTTGGATTAAGGTTAAAATGTGACTCATCTATACACTGATCATACCAATCATCACAGTCACCACAGCTGACAAACATGTCCCCTTCGAGTCTGAATGACTGTTATAAGCAGCGTGTGTTTACCTTGCGTCTTGCCTCGAGGCTCCAGCTGAACGCGCTTTCTCTCTCCAGCACTTGGAGCAGAAGCCTTGCCACGCAGGGTTTCCATAATACCCACAAGCATTCTTGCAGAGGAGCTCCTGCTGAGAAACTCTGATTCCTCTTTGCTTATCCGTCGACATTGTAGAGCTCTTTCATATACTACTCCCACCTATTGGACACAAACAAACAGCTTTTCAACATACTTTGTAGGTCTATTATTATTCTTTTGAAAGTTAAAACCATTAAAAGGAAACTCAGTTTGTCCTGCATTTGTGACTGTAGGGAAACTAAATCTGCAAAAGCTTAGTGTTCACTATAGCCTGGTTGTGCTAAACTTTTCTTGGCCCTGTTCATGCATCATGCTGACATCATGCAACTAGGACACACAACGCTGCACATTAAAACCCCTTAAAACACTCCTTTCATATGCTCTAAACGTTAGGATTTCTAAATGTGTTGTCATGAAGGGGATGGAACTTTTGCTTAAACTGATTAAATTTAAGATATTGTCAGATTCGGCTTACTTTCATAAAAAGTCAAAAACAAGTATCAAAAACACTTGACAACTGACAAATATAGTGTTGTGTGTATTAATAACTTACATGAATAGATTGTTATGTAAATTACAAACAAATTTGTTATCCAGTAAAGTAAAAAACAAAGTGCAGAGATTTGTAGTACCAAGTAGTACCTTTTTTCTACTTGATTTGATAGCTATCATGTGAATGGAAGCATTCAGTTGTGTAAAATGCCATTATGTATGGTTTCTCCCACTTTGCTTTTAACAGTAAAATCCTTCACTAGTTATCTCTCTCATGTACCTTACCTGCTAGCTAAGCTGGTAACTGTTATGTTGAAACTTTTTCCACAATTTCTAAAATTATCAAAAGATAGTCTAGAAGCTGAACAGACAGTTTACTTTTGAATGTCAGATTAAATTCCCTGTTAAAAGCTCAGTAACCGTGTCTGAGTGTTACCTAGCAGCAGTGTAAGAGCTCTGCTGACTGTCAGCTGAGCGGATTGTTGGAGATAAGAACTAGCTGCTGGCTAATGTTAGCTACCGTCGACTGGCTAAACATGACAACTATTTAACTCATCTATTCCGGGTTAAATGTATAAACTAATTCAACTGGTCTCGCAGTTACAAAGCTTATATCCATGAAGATGTAAGGTCCTAATTATTGAAATATCCTCCTCACCTGTCAGCTGGTGAGATCATAACCAGCTTCCTGATCTATCGCGGTGCTTTCTGGTTAATTATCCGTCACAAACTCATCATAACTTAAGTTACAACGACAACAATAAGTCTTCAGACCATCGGTCAATGAGATGTTGTTACAAAAGTAGGAAACTGTTAGCGGAAACTTCACGGTGAACTAGTTTAATACGCAGAAAAATCAGCTGCTTTCAAACCTGCGCAACCGGTAGTGATGTGCCGGTCACGAACGAGCCGGTTCATTGAGCCGGCTCTTTTAAGTGATGATAATGATACGTGTCCACGGGGACGTTTTTTATCGCGAGGGCACGCGCCGCTTTCCAGCATTGGACACTTGGTGGGCTGTCATTAGAAACAAGGCACAAGACTCCTGATTGGACGAACGCTTTCCTTCCATTGGCTGCTGCTCCCAGCTTTCAAACCGTAAATAGTATGGAGGCTCATTTGGAAACTTTCTTCTCTTATTTCACGAAAATAGTTCACCGAAATGTGTTTCTGAAAACGTTTGAGGTGACAAATAAGTCATGCAGTTGCTAAATCTGTCTTTATTTTCGATCGACAAGTTTTATTTTAAAAGATTCTAGGGAGTTTCGAGAGGAGGCGGGTCGCGTCGGATGCCCCGTGATGCCCGTGCACCACGGGCACTCCATGCACTGACTGTGACTGAATGTTGTGTTAAAACGTCCCTGCGACCAATCAGGTGATGAACAGACATCAGGTGTAGACTGACGGTCTACAGGTACAGAGCAGGAGGCAGAGGAGGAGAGAAAGAGAGAGGAGTGCGGTGAGCGAATAGCAGACAAGATGAGTGACAGCTGGAAACGAAGCAGCATGTAAAATTATAATATTCTGGAAATTATAAGGATTAATATAATTATATTGAATAATTTAAGTGATATATGTGCACACATACTAATAATAGGTCAAAACAGCACTAAATTTGACTGAATTATAAAAGACAGAAGTGGTAAAACAAAGAGCCACTTGGGAGCCGAAAGAGCCGGCTCTTCTTTGGTGAGCTGAGCCAAATGATCTGGCTCAATAAAAAGAGCCTAAATTCCCATCACTAGCAACCGGAAAGTCTTGTGGAAACAAACTGTAAAGCCGGAAGTAGTGATCGACAGGGTGTCGACCTTTCAAAGTAAAAGTAACGCGGAAAAAGATGTACCGATTCCCCTGCTTCAACCAGCTTCAACACGTGACCAACACGAACGAGGCATCGTTACGTCTAACCTACCAAATCCCGTAATCATAGCGAGTATCCTTACTTCTGCCTAACTTGAATACCAGTATATCAATACTTTATTTTGAATGTGTTTACCGGAAGTATTCACATGCCTTGACGTCATAGTTTAATGTTTGTGATCTTCTTTTTGTATGAATGGGAATGTTTTCCCTCTAGTGGTCACAGTGTGTAACCACATTCATTGTCTGTTATGAAAATGTATTTATTTTTATTAAAGGCCTTGTGGTGCTTGTTAAATGCCCGGTAGTGCATATTAAACGTCTGTTATTTAGTTCAAAGTATTTTTATTGGTATTCTGCACAAAATCCAATAAATCACAGAAATAATTCTATAAACAAATTATACCCCCCCATCCCTATAACAATATTATTGCACCATTAAATAAGCAGAATTCATTTCACAAACAATTACATTTATACATATAAATTAATTCAATCCGATAGAAACATAAACGAATCATATACAAAAAAAGGAAAAAGGAAAATACCAAAAACACAA
>CAKALG010019305.1:0-11126 GCA_916700815.1 Helicolenus hilgendorfi | reverse complement strand
ATTGGACAGCAGCAGAGTGGGCTGATGGCGCAGCAGCAGCAGGCATACGGAGTGCAACATGCCCAGCAGCTACAGTGGAACATTGCCCAGGTGTGTGCATTATTAGTTTTGGACTATGAATTTTGAAGATAGTAGAAGTTCTGTTAATAACAAAAATGTGCTTTTTGGCTTTCAGATGAGTCAGCACGTGGCCGGCATGAATCACTACAACACCAACGGCATGACGGGATACAGCAGTCAACAAATGGGAGGCTCGGCAACTCCAAGCTCAGCGCACATGACAGCACATGTTTGGAAATGATGTCATCTATCCAGGAAGTGATATAACGCCAATAACCCACAAAAGAGAGGGGGGACTGAGCTGTATGAATCTGTGGATCAGACTCCCCAGAAGACATTTTCTAATACAAGGGAGGAGGAAGAGGAGGAAGAGACAGGTGTGAAGAAGAATAAGGTTTGGGAAACCACTACTACCTCTCTTTCTCTCTCCTCTCTGCCCATGCTTCCTCTTCTCGACCCATCCATGGCCATGTTTTGCATATTTCCATGCTTGCCTTCAGAACACTTTGGTAAGATGACCAAGACAACAGGGTTCAGATGTTCACTGGTTACACATCTTTCTTTGTACCTAGCCTGTAAGTGAGAGCGTGTGCGTGCATATCTGCTGTATATGGGTGTCGACTAATTGCTTGACTTAAAACAACAGTTTGGTTTCTGGAGAATTTTACAGTTTTTCTTACTTGATCAGAATCAGAATTAAGAAAATGCAAAGGTTAGCCTAGCTTAACTCAATTGGTTGATGTGCTTGAATATTGATTTTTATTGGAACAAGATGCATTTCCCCTAAAAGGGTGAAAATCAAATACTGTATTTAAAGATGAATGAGGCGTCTCCACATCCTCCCACTGGACAGAAGTGAAGCCAAAATATCCCGGAGTCTGAGCAGTAGTGATCGGGCGGTGGAGCCATGGTATCGAGGTACCCAGCCCGTACCAATTGTGAGCCGAGCACGGCTGCAGCTTTTCAGCGAGAGAGACTCACAGTTGCCAATCATAATGTCACACCCCCCTTTTACATTGGCGTGTACTTTGAATTTTTAGTTTAGCCCATGTCCCATCCAATAACATGGAGGGTGTGGGCTTTATGACCTATACTGCAACCATCCACCAGGGGGCAATCAAGATGTTCTGGCTTCACTTTTGGGGAGCTGTCATGTCGTCCATCTTTATTTACAGTCTATGTTGGAAACATAGGCCTACCTTGTTGTCAACCTAAGGGGTTCATATTTTCTAATTTGTTAATTAGTTCAACATTTTGGGAAATATGCTTATTTGCTGAGAGTTAGATGAGAAGATCGATACCACTCTTGCGTCTGTACGCCAAATATGAGGCTACCATCCAGCAGCTAGTTAGCTTAGCTTAGCATAAAGACCGAAAACAGGGGAAACAACTAGCCTGGCGCTGTCCAAAGACTTTGACTTTGTACGGATTAAACAAATGAGATATGACGTATTAATCAGGGAGCTTTAGATGTGCTGGTAAGTGGATTTTGCTGGCATTAGCTTCATATGTAGCCTACCATGCAGACATGACAGTGGTATTGACTTTGTAACTCTTGGCAAGAAAGTTAATTCGCTTTCAGCTTATGTCACAACAAAGTGTCGAACTATTCTTTAAACCTAGCATTCGTTTCTTAACAAATAATTCAAACAGAATCTGACAATTAGCTTAATTTTAGCTGCATCATATATCATTTTAAATCACGTAACCCTTCTTATTAGGAGAGTATCAAGCTAGGCTAAGCTACGCTAGCCACACTTTCAAGCTGCATGCAGAGGGGAAAGGCAGGGCTGGGTGATATGGCCAAAATCGTATATCCCGATATATAGGTTATTTCATATCTTGATAACAATATATATATCAAGATATAGCATTTTTTCTGGCAATTCAATAAATAGTCTATATGAAATAACCACATGGCAAAGCCTATTTAGGTGAAATTATAGAGGGAAAAAAACTAAATAAATAGGCCTAGCCTATATCGCTATAGAAACGATAAAACGAAAAATATACAAAAGACATTTTTTATATAATTTTGACAATATATATATATCGTCATATTGCCCAGCCCTTGGGAAAGGCATTATTGAATTAGCCTGGCTGTGTCTAAGTAGGAAACATTTGTAAAATCTTACAAAAACCAATGTATACCCTTCCTAAATACTCAAGTTATCCTACCTGTCCAACAATATTAAAATGTAAGAAATCCCTTTACTGTACGTGTTGATAAGTACCTAGATCCTCACTGTCTCACAAGTTAAAGCAGCTACAAAACCTACATAAACAGCCCGTATTTATGATGTCAGAGGGCTTCTTTTAGAAACAATATCTAATCTCGACTTGAAGTGTCAAAAGTCCTAAACTGGATATTGGGAGACCAAAGATCAACGCTAGCTTTATTATGGTTGTACAGTATTCCAATGCTTTGTTACATTTGTGTAGCCACTTGAACTAGTGATGAGTAGAAAATCCAATTCAGCAGTCCTTTAAACAGTATGTTTGGTCAAACCTGAATGTTTGGGCATATCAATTCACTGTGCAATTTCCTCAGCAAGGGTGGGACACTAAAAAAGTCACTTGCATGCATGTAAATGTTGAGGTAACGTTCACACACCTCAAGTTAATCTACCTTGTACAATAGAGGCCTCGAATAATGCTGGATGTCTGTATATAAGAGAGAAATAGAGTGAGACGTGGGGACAGAGACACCTTTAAGGTACAGATCAGTTTCAGATTATTCCACTGAATTGCATGAGGAGAATGTTTATCTGCTGTATGTTTATTAAGATATCCGAATGTGTCTCTCTGAATGTTTCTCTCTACATGTCGATCAGTCTCCGACCAAGACCAACAAAATGTCTCAATGAATGTGCGTCCTGAATGTGTTTTATTGGACACGTTTTGAATACGCACACCTGCTGGGGTGTGTTTGTTTTTGATATTTTACCACTATGTCAAGCAGTGTACACTATGGTGTCTTTTGAATGTTCTGTGGTCAACAGCGTCCTGTCTGTTTTTGGTGAATTGTTCAATTCAACCATTTTCAGGTCACTCTGAGGAGTTTACAATTTGGCCAAACCGTATTGTGAAGCGAAAAACGATTGTACGACCACAATCTGCCACCTCTCAATGTTTTCGTTAACCCTTCTACACCTCCTCCCCCACACAAGCCATCTCTCTCTGTGTCCTGATTTCTTTGAAAGCGTTTCTAAAGATGTTCATTCTTATAAATGCATGAAGCCATCAGTGTAAATAATTTCCGTTTTCCCGTAGAAGCACGTAGGTGTTAAGTTGCCACTTTGAATGTGAGAGGTGAGAGCTAAACGAGAAATAAATTAACATACTCTGGCATAATAAGAGTCATGTTAGCTGCTGCCAATAAACAAGCAGCACAGCCTTCCACAGCTTTACAGGTATTTCTGTCAATTTTAGCTCATTTGGTTGCAGTCGAGGCGACAGTGTGACAGCAGCAGTCACTTTCTCTGCTGAGAGCAATATCACCATCAGACAACGTGTCATCTCTGCAGTGTAACGGCAGATCTGTCAGCTAGCGATGAGACGTTTCTGAAAAAGCAGTAAGACTCCATTTCTGTGTGCGATAAGGCTTCAGCTGAGCTTTTTTCATTTTGGGATTAACTTTAGTTTGCTTGTAATCAGTTCCTTTTTTGTCGGGTATATTTTCTGTGAAATAAGAGCAATTAAAGGAATGTATCTTTTTATGTACTTGTCAATCAAGATATTGTGTACTTTATTCTTTATCAGAATATCTCTGTATATTGTGTCCCTTAAACAAAATTGATATATTAGTTCTGCATTTCTTTTCACATGCTTTGACCCTTTTTGATTTCATGTCTACACAAGTTAGTCACTTACATTTGAGAACATGTAACATATGATACTTGTATCTGTGAAAATATACAAAATAAATATTGTTTTGATTAAATTCTATATATTGTATTGATTTTAAGTTTTTCCTACTCGTAACCAGGCGCTGGCATTCTGCTTGCTGCTTGAATTGAGGCAGATTAATGATATAAAAACAAAATCTATAGCTTGGGACTGAATAGGTCTAAACCATAGACTGTATATAAGAAGTGGACGTAGTCACTGTGACATCACCCATTGGTTTGGCAATTAAGCAGTTGCCATCTTGGTTTTGGCTGTCGCCATGTTGGTTTTTTGCAACCAGAAGTGACACATGAGGGTGAAGCAAAGTACAACTGAATGCTGAATAAGACATTTTCAGGCTCCCAAAAAGGTTATGTTACCTTTCATGACCTGAAAACACACTGTAAAAAGGGTTAAAGTTGTAAGACGAAAACACAAACAACTCCCAGACCGGACAACACCGTGGTAGCAACCTGTCAATCACAAGGTAGCCACACCCCAAAGCATACGCTGCTTTATGGTCTATTTGACTCTAAATGGGACCATAATTTACTAAATGAACATCATGAGACCATAAACTCATGTTTACAATCTTTACTGGGGTAATAAATCAAGTGAGAAGTAGGATCATTTTCTCATAGACTTCTATACAATCAGACTTCTTTTTGCAACCAGAGGAGTCGCCCCCTGCTGGCTATTAGAAAGAATGCAACTTTAAGGCACTTCAGCATTGGCTTCACTTTTCAGACCCCGGAGGTCGCCCACTGGTTAAAATACACACCTGACAAATGTTTGTGATTCAAATAAACTTTATTGACTTTGCGTCCAGATGTCAAAGGGCATGCAAATACAGGCTTCTGAATCCGAAATTGTTCCTTTTTTTTTTTCCTCAGTTTGGTTCCATTTTCTTACAAAACTACGTGCACCTTAAGTAATCAATTCTGCAGCGTACAAACCACAAAAATACCAGTTTTACATTATCAAATACTGCACATAGAAAACATTTACAAAGCACAGGTATAAAATTACAGCTCCCTTTTTTTCCTCTTCATAAGCATCCTTTCATCAGACAGTCTGCTATGCTTTGCCCTTTAAAACGTACACTGTGAACGCTCCTCGGTGGAAAAGGTTAAGGCCGGTTAAGAAAAGACAACCGATCATCTGCCAACACCAGCAATCCAATTTAACTGGGCTGAATGTTTTGTTCATTTCTCCAGATGCTTCCATCCATCTTTAGATTTGTTTCCAAAGATTTACCTGCATTTTATAAATCCAAATGTGCTTTGCTGGGCTTGATAAAGGTTGTCTTGATAGTGGGGAGGGAAGCTACAGTGGCCTTAATATAGTTTGACAGACAGCTAAAAAGGACAGAATGGCTACTGAGGAGACTTGTGCTGTGACATTTATAGACGTGGATGAAGACAAACTGGCATATTCAACAGCCATAACTCCATCAGTTCAGCAGTAATGCCTGTGTTGCTCTCATTGACAGCTGCTACATCAGACATTTGGAATGCATGCTTCTTTAGAAAATGAAAGTAAATTAAAAACTTAAAAAATCAGAATGTCTTGCTCATGGGGGCTATCATAAAATACCAGTTATTCACAATGCATTGCATGCTCTGTTGAGTCAAAATTGCTTCGAATGCTTGAAAACTTTAAATCTTATTTGTCATCATGTTGGGCTGATACAGATTCAGCCATGACCCAACTCTAATGAGCGAGACAGAGGGCAGAAGTGAAGTGAAGGCCCCGGCAACAGCCGAGTAGAGGCTACAGCCGATGGTTATTGCCAGAGAAGTATTTCAGAAACTGGAAGGCTAAGTCCATGCTACTTTAAGATACAGCATCTCAATTAATTCCCTTTGACATTGCACTGGGTCTAATAGACTTCCTCTTCACGTGTCATTGTCATCATAATCATACCATCGTTAAGATTAAATACAAGAAAATCATCAGAGTAACCATGCAGGCGAACATTTTCAAGTTAAAAAAAATCATAACAATTCCATCAGCTTGATAGATAAATCGAGTTAAAGTTAATTCGCTACAGTGGGGTGGGGGGATAGCAATCCTTTCTATTTGGAACCCATCGTGGCGATTTAAATAAACAAAAATGCATTTCGCCAGATAGAATTCATGCTTGTTTCAACCGTAGAGCTGTTCTTTTAAAATGAACAAAGAATAAGACATACAGTATACAGTACAGTAAAAGTAAGGGCTGCCTGAACTGATGCAGGCGGGGTCCCTGGAAAGTCTCCAAAGAGACGGTATAGCAAACATAGATGACAAAAAAATTACACTCAGTTCTGGTGTAAGGATTAAGAAATACATTCATAAAACTATACATATACACATATATAACTTTCGGTACAATAGTTCAAGCAAAATACATTTGTCAAAACTTTCAGTTGTGTGCTACAAGAGTGATAGCAGTGTCTCCTACACAAAATAAGGCCATTGTAAACGGAACAAGCCCTCATTTTCCTCGAAAATCTCAAGGCAGGTTTTTTGCCCTCTCTGAATAATACCTCTCTCCTTACAAAAATAAAATACATTTCCAACATAGCACTCAAGAGACGATTCAGGTTGATTGAAGATGCATCATAACAGTTTTGCACACAATAACGTTGGGTTAGAGAATGCTCGATGTGGATTTAACAGGGAAGCAAGCAAGCGTATGGGTTTATATTCCAAAGAATCCACAGCCTTTACATTCAAACCTCAGCTAAACCTGTCTGAAACACAGTTTACCGAGCTCTACATGCCCCACGCTGTTTCCAATAAACTGCATCCCAAGCGCCTATAATGGACACTTAATCCAACAATTTAGCGACCGGCTACCTCCACATTTACATAAGACTCTCTGACGACCCGCTGCAACTCCGCCCTGCCATAGTTAACCCTGCTGCTTGTGAGCCTCCAAACCTTTTCTTAAAACAGTAGCGTCAAAATAAATCAAATGTGATGAGACAATGCATGTTAATCATGTGATACTACAGTCAATTTGTTCTAATCTAAACGGTAAATGCAATGACGAAAGGTGATAATGTTCATCTGAAAACCCTGATCCTTAAATTCTCCTCACTGTGGTCCACAACATAGACTGTATAAAAAGATGGATGACGTTAAAGCTCCCCAAAAGTGAAGCCAAAACATCTCAATCGCCCCCTGGTGGCTGGCTGCAGTATAGGTCATAAATCCCGCCTCCCTCCATGTTAGCGGATGGGACATGAGCCAAACTAAAAAGTCAAAGTACACGTCAAATACATTTTTCCCAAAGACGGTTTCTGTCATTTTAGGTAGCTCTTATCACACTGATGTACTGTATATTCAAGTGTTCATGTTTCTGATAAGTTTGGTTTTAATTATTTATTTGTTGCTTTAAATGATGATGTGATGGCATGATTGACAGCTGCTCTGAGTTAAGTAGTCGCACAGCCAGGGAATTGTACGAGAGAGGAGATGCAACTTTAACTTTCCATAACCGTCACGAGTCTGAGTAATAGAACATGTGTCAATTTGTGTCAAAATCTCAAGATGTTAGCTCCCATATCTGAGATGTTTTGGCTTCACTTTTGTACAGTGGGAGTAAGTGGAGAAGCGTCGTCCATCTATATATACACAGTCTATGGTCCGCATCTTAAGTTAACAAGTGGCTTTTTTAATAAATATCTACACATTTAAATATCTCTCACTCACATCTTACTACTCATTATTACGCATCACGCAGTACAACAAAATGCACCTCATTGAAAGACATACACCCACACTACACTCTGAAGAAAAGGCAATATTTCAACTTTCCTTTTGGTTGCGGGAATCAAAAGATTTTGGACAAATCTGGCAAATGCCCTCTGCTCTCCATAAAAACACTCCTTATAGAATAATTATACATCTCTTTGCATTGTCTCTTTCAATCATTAGAGCTGTTAATGCTTAGGGGCTACTCAATATACAGCGAAGGGACATATACGGTCTCATATACGGTCTCATATAAGCTCAAAAGTGTTGTAAATCACAGTAAAAATATTGACAGCATTTTTAAAGAGTTTACCAAGGACTAAACATTCAGCATGGATAAGTCTAGAAATTTCTTTTTAAAAACTTTCTTTCCATTTATTTTTCTCTCTCGTCAACCAAGCTTTTCCTTTGTCCTCACAAAAGGCGCGCACTGAAGAGAAGGTGTGCAAATACCAAGAGTCCTTATTTTTACATCATGCCAGCCGTCCACAAAAATAGATACGAATTAACATAAATTACTTCATTATACACGACCATACAGTTACAGATCCAGCAAGGAATGGCTCCAAAAGGTTAAAAAGAAATTGGAACCCAGACCTTGATGGTTCTTCTAAAAAGGGTTGTATACATGATGGGAGGGTCAGATGCTAACCTCCATCCTCCTCCCGAAAAATTCAAGAATGCCAGAGATCCCTTTATCCAAAGTTCAAAGAGTGTTGAAATGTGATTTCTGTTGATCTGAGGTGAGACAAAGTGCCTCGGAGTTTCCCTTTTTGCACAAAGATGAAGAGAGAAGCGAGTTCTTCGCAGACGATAGAACATATGGTGGTGATGAAACCAAATGTGAGCTCATAAACACGCACAAGCTTTTAATAGCCTATAGCGAGACCGTCATCTCTCCTAACACTAAAATAAGACTCTGGCGTCTTTATCCACACACAAGGTTTGGTGTTGGTCCCCAGACGAACAGATTCAAAAACACTCTGAAACACTGAAGAGAATGATGAAAGTTTCATCTAAAAAAAAAAAAAAAAAACAGAAAACACCAGTAGCTCAGTTTGCCCTGCTACTCCTCTGCCATCAATGAAGACTCAACCATTGCACATTTTACTTGAACAGCCGCCAGGTCAGTCCTACCTTTTTGTTTCAATTTAAAATGCAAATAAAATGCTTCAAATACTAAGAACAAAGTTGCGTTGCTAATTGTGTGAGGTAAACATTAAAAGAAAAAGCTATTTTTTCCTCAAAAAAGGATCAATTTAAATACATAAAGTGCACAAATTGGGACACGTCTTTATCCTTCAAGACATAGATTTTTAAGAATTAAATGTACCTACTCACACAAAAAAATATGTTTTTGAATAAATCGATGTTGTACAAGATTGAAGTTTTTGCAAATAAATTACTGTTATGATTGCTCAGATTAAAAGGACATCTAGTGGTGAGGTTGCAGATTGCAACTAACTGAATACCCCTCCCTTTCCAAGCATGTAGAGAACTACAGTGGCCTTCGGGTAACGTAAAAACACTAAAGGTAGAGCCAGTGTTTGGTTTGTCCATTCTGGGCGACTTTAGAAACATGGCGGACTGTGTGAAGAGGACCTGCAACGATTCTTAGGTGATTATACACTAATGAAAACGTAGTTATGAATATTATATTACATTTGTGCTAATAGATCCCCTGAAATCCTGCACACTGGACCTTTAAGTTGAAAATCAGTGGCAGAATTGACCTGTTTCAGCTGTCCTTGTGGGCCTTTACACTGACATTCAAAAATACACTCGTTACATTTCCATGCTGGCATTCAATTAAAAGATTTGAAATGCACACTACAGTGTGACCAAATAAAATAAAAATAAATAAACAGGTGGTCAACTACTGCATCTTTGTAATTCAAACCTAATACACATATTACAGTAAAGTGCCGTCTTAAAACACAAACACGCTGCCTGACAATGAAATATGAAGAGTGACAAGTTGCACCTGAAACGGGTAAAACTACCGTATATGGCAGGTTAGCAATCAACCTGCTAGAAAAGTAACACTAGTTATCTATAGATAATACACATTTACAACAGGTTTAGTTACAGTCCGTGTGACAGAGAGGGGTGACCAAAGAGAAAGGGGTTAAAGGTTGTAGGACCAGCTGTGTGCACATGTGAGAGACAGAGGCACGCTCGCCACCTTCCTACTTCCTTTAACTATTAGGAAGAAAAAAAAAAGGGGGGAATCAACAGGAAGTTCAAAGAAGTCTGGGTGCTGGTATACAGAGAAAGAGAGTGTGACTGTGGCACCCCCTGGATGTGGAACACAAGAACCCCAGACTAGAGCTGGACACATTTCCCAGAAAGCCTTTGTGCTCAGTGCCCTGTGTGGTGCAACAGTCTTTTTGCTCTAAAAGATGAAGGCAGGTTCAGAAACGTTCATCAGCAAATGGGCAGCTGGCTGACTAGTTTGTTCTCTTCTTCTGCAGATTGCGATGATAGCGCTCCACCATCCCTTCTCCCTAACTCAGTGCAGTGCTCTTTCCTCATTGCAAAATAAAGCGGCCCTATACTCCCGTTACATTGGTCGAGGCAAGCTAAATAAAAAGATTGAAGCACTTTAAAATGTCTCTACAAGGGTTGCAAGCACACATGCAGAATGCAGCCGATACATACGTAAACACAAATAAGTATTGAACTATCTATTTATATTTATATATATGTATATCTATATATAAACTCTGCCCTGTGGAAATTATAGAATAGCAGTGTTGCTACCTCACATAATAGCCATTATGTGAATATCCAAGCCTGTTGCCCAGGTGTGTTTACGTGTTTGGCCGTTCTCAGCTCGTGTGTGTACAATGTATCTTGTTTTTTTGCATTACATCTAAGTCATTGACTCTGCTACATATCCATACTTTATATTGTATACTAGTTCACCTACGACTTTTATAGTAATAATAACAACAATAACAATTGCTTTGGTTTTAAAAAATAAAGTTTTTTTTTCTTAGTTTGGCATAGAGAGTTTAGAAACTGGCATCGGGATGGCCCTGGGATGAGTCGTGCCACGATCTGGTGGTACCTTGGAATGCAGATTTTGCTGTGTCATGGTAGGAAATGTTCAAAATGGGACGGTGAAAAAAATGCTACATGTTCTGGTAAATTAAGTCTACTTCAAGTTGGATTTGTTTCTAAACTAAAATACTGATCAGTGTGCGAGAATGTGGACGTGGTGAAGGATGTGTCTTCCTGCACAGATGGGTATATGTGTCTGTGTGTTTGTGTGTATGTATGCCTACCTGTCTTTGTACTTACAGTCGTTGTGTATATACAGTACGTGTGTCCGTGTCTGCATGACTCCGGCCTGTGCCCGTGCATGTGTGTGTCTACTGGTGTGTCTAGGTGCACGAGGGGCTGGTGGCACTCTCCAGAGAGGACTGGGA
>CAKALG010019304.1:0-17466 GCA_916700815.1 Helicolenus hilgendorfi | reverse complement strand
GTTGGCTTACACCCCTTAAAATCAAGAAGGTCTCATAACCCCCTGTGAAGCTTTGGCGACCCCCAGGTTGGAATAGAGCTGGTATAGAGCACCTTTAAAGACCTTTGTGCAAATGTTCACACTTGCAGAGGCTTAAATTGCAGTGTTGACTGTATTTTTCACAGAGTTTGCACAATTGTTGCTTTATTCACACCACAGATAACAAATGCCTGGTTTGTATGTTGTATGCTAATAAATAAAATGAAATGTTGCCATGACAAAATTGATATAGTTACAGATTTCAGTGTTCTTTCTAAAGGATGATTTTGTTGATTTATATTTATCTTACAGATCTGCAAAACGTTTTCTAACTATTTTATTGCTGTATAGATCTATATTCATTTAAAAGTTCATTCATTGTCGGTAATTTGTGCAATCAGTTATATGTCAGGTGTGCAGAGGTTAACGCCGTTCTGTGATGCGATATTAAATGTTCAATGTGACTGATGACAGTTACAACATAACGGTTTAACGGTGGCTTGGCACATCACGTAAAGGTTGTACATATTGTGAAAATATGTGCTGTCTTTAGGTTTTTATTTTCATGATGCACAGTAGCCAATGGTATTATCTTTCTTAATGTGTAACTTAGTAGTAGCTCTGTATCTACAGATAATGTGTAAAATAGGATTTGTAAATTATTGCACTCATAATACAAGAACATGAAAAAGCAATTACTCTAAGTAATAAAATATGTAAAATTAGCCTTTTGCTACCTCTACTTAATGTATCTGTGTTAAGGAGCAGAGTAGACAATACACATTATACTGTGCATGTAGTATCAGCGGACATGTATAAAAAGCATTAAATGTGCATTCAGGCGTATATGCAGCATGCACAGATTGTAGTCAGAGATAGGAGCGCTGTAATGCAATGGAATAATATACCATTAAATAGCAATGCTGAGCACTGTAATGGAAATGCATGCAGGCGAAAGTGCCATAGAATAAAGGTTTGGGCAAACACTGAAGTCGTGTAGGAATGTGAAAGAACCCTGAGAAATAATAAATCAAGTAGAATACACAGAAGAGCATTTTCTCTATACCTTCTCTCTTTTTTAAAGAATCATTCTTGTTCTTTTCAACCTCCTGCCTTATTTTCATAGTGTTTTCATTTCACTGTACGGCAGCTCTCAGCTGCAGGGAGCGCTGCTCTCCAATACACACCCACAGGGTCAATGCACACTCTCAGCAGATGAACCTGAAAAGCTATTAAAACAAACCCTTTCAACACCATAAGATTCAAGGCTGATTTAACTGCAGTGTGAGTAAGACGGTGAGTGAGACTGCTAGAGCGTCT
Source organism: Helicolenus hilgendorfi (assembly GCA_916700815.1). Lineage (NCBI taxonomy): Eukaryota > Metazoa > Chordata > Actinopteri > Perciformes > Sebastidae > Helicolenus > Helicolenus hilgendorfi. Next base: position 16,128 of record CAKALG010019304.1, on the reverse strand, counting down.
CCAACACAACGACACAGTCATTGTACAAGTAATTTGGATTTCCGGCACCTTCCCTAAACCCAGGTTGCTGTGTATGTTTTTTTTTTTTTTCAGAATACAATCTGTCATACACTGAAGATTCATGTATTCAATTTGTGAATTTTTCTATTTATGTACTTCCACTTCATCACAGTGGCACAGATGTGTTGTCATTTGTTGTTGATGACATTAATAAGCCATCCTTCTGTCACCTTTGACAATGATTTGATGACATGTAGATACTTATTTTGTCAGTACAGTATAAAGCATAATGCAGGTGTTGTCATTAAAGGGATAGTTTGGGTGTTTTGAAGTGGGTTTGTATGAGGTACTTATCCATAATCAGTGTGTTACCTACAGTAGATGATGGTCGGCACGCACCCAGCTTGGAGAAGCAGACAGGAGTTACCACACGGAAGCAAAATAATGTATTGCTGTGGACGGGGCCGGCAGCAAAACGTATTTTAGTCACCTAAAAGAAAGGCTCATATAAAAATAAAATGCAGTTTAAGTGTACGCCATATTTAGAATATTTTTACTGGTTTATCTTGCTGTGAGAAAGCTATTCAATCTATGTTTCCAAATGGTAACTGCAGCTGTTATCTATGCTCTCACCCAAGAAACCAGACTTCATTGAAAAAAACAGCAATTTTACCTCGCAGAGCACGGGAGGTTGCTGGTCTACCGCTGCCTCGATCGGCACAAACTAACTAACCCATCGAGGCAGCGGTAGACCAGCGTGTTCTGCGAGGTAAAATTGCAGGTTTTTTCAATGGAGTCTGGTGGCTTTGGCGAGAGCATAGATGGCTACAGCGGCTTCAGTTCCCAGTTGGAATGGGCTCTCTGACGGCAAGGTAAGGCGGTGAAAATATTAATAGAATATATAATAAATAGAGTACTCTTAAACTGATTTTTTAGGTGAGCCTTTATTTTAGGTGGCTATAATATGTTTTCAAAATAAAATACAATAATGAAAATAAAATAAATGTCTATAGACAAGTCAAGTATTGAAAGTTGTAAACAATACATATAGTGCAAATAAATAAATACTAGATGGATATACATGGAGTGGATGATTATGTACATTGTGTACATGTGATGATGATTATATACTGTAAGTACAGGGAGTGGGATTTATATTAGCAGTGACAGATGATAAGTACATGTTATAAAAAATGTGCATTAAAGACCGTAAATTATAATGTATAATCTTGCTGCTCCACGTCCACAGAAGTACATTGCTTTGCTCCTGTGTCTGTACTCCGTACTTGTCTGTTTCTCCAAACTGGGGGCGTGCCGACCATCATTTACTGTAGATAATATACACTGACTCTGGATAAACACCCGAACTATCCCTTTAACATGCTGTAACTTTTTGTTAAATGGTGTCAGACGACTTCACGACTATCTGATGGAAGATCTATTGTCACATAATCTAATTTATTGCAGAGGAGCGTTATGTGCACAGCATGTAATCTGCATTTGAGAGTTTTGTGCTCATTTTATGTTACCATTACTGTAAAGTGTGACTGCTTTCATTTTCATACCAGCACAGGAAAACACTCTAGAGATATCTTTCCGGCTATTAGGCTATTGGTGGTACACAGCAAGTTGAAAAGTATTCACGACTTGGATGATGACAGCGATGATGGTTCTGTCATAACCTTTAATCATCTGCGGTGCTGTACGGCTTAATTTTGGCAAAATGGCGTTAATGGGCTCAGACTAATTTCCAGAGGAATTAGGCACTTTTTGGTTCTGAATTATCAACAAGCTCTAAACCTCTTTTAATGTTTTATTTTCACAAACTGAGTCAACAGCTAACATTTTACAAATCTATTTAATACATTGGGAAAAAATATGTTCACAACGTAAACACAGAATAATGAAATTAAATTCTGTTTAGTGCGTTTAATGAACATAATTGTTTCATAAAAACGTTTAGTAAATGTGTCATTCATTAATGAAATTAATGCGTAACGTTACTGTTTTGTATCTATTAACAAGGATAACCCCCTAAAGTCGACTAAACTACTTTTGAACCACACGCTGGTGCAGTACAACCTCCCCTACAGCCGTCCAGTGTGATTGACTCTTCGGCTGACAGCGCTGTCAGCAGCCAGGCAGCAGAGATGCTCCCTGGTGCGCCAGGATTTTATAACTAAACTATGACCAAAATATACTTGACTTCGCACTCTAAAGTCTTACAGGAAAAACAACTCACGTAGGTAATTATAGGAGTTTAGTGTCGGTTGCGCTGAACTTTACTGTTAACTGGGTGGAGGAGAGAATAATATATTTCTCATAATCAAGGTGTTTTGAGGAAGAAACATCAGTGACAATGTTGAATATTTATAGAAATGAGAAAAAAAAAAACATGAACCACAAGCTTAATACCTCAAATACCTCACAGTTTATAAGTAGCATGTGCTGAATTTGTCTTCGGCCTTTTCACAACATAACTGTGAATATGAGAATATATCTATCTATGTGTGAGATACACATAAAGGCCAAGTATTTCACACAATGTAACATATATTTTCGTATAAATCGTAAGGTGTATTAATGCGTTAAAGCAATTAGTGGCATTAAAATTAATTTCCGTTAAGCGTTAAACAACGTTAACTTGGTCAGCTCTAAAATAAGTACATAGATATAAATTTACTTCATTATATTAAAATAATAAATCGGAAAAAATCTTCAAAATTAACAGGAATTACAGTTCAAGTGTAAACCTTTTTAATGCAGCAACAAATTGGTCAAAACCTAATCATGAATGAATTTCAGTATACAATGTACATAGTATATAAACATAGAATTGAATTGGATGGATTGGCCCCATTGTCACCGATATCCGATCCAGCTGTTTGAGTCAGTATCGGCCTCTGATATCCTGCTCGGTATCGGTGACTCCCTACTTGATATGAAGAGAAAATTACGTAAATTGCAAATTACAGTTCACTTTTGCACATAATGTACGGCTAACAAGAGAGAACATGCTTTACTGTACCATGAAGATGCATAAGTTTAAAATCTGCTGCAACTACTTGGGTCACAAGATATTAGTTCTGGTGCCTGACTCCTCCACTTCTCTTAACATTTCTCTCCAAGGACTACATCCTTTTGGCTTAGCCTAATTTATTACTGCACTAACTCTGCCCCAATACATCACCCAGATGAGAGCTTTATTTTTTATTTTCCCTGCATTTGAAGAAGGGAGCTGTGATGCAGCGTGGCAGAACCTTTTATGAAACCAGCAGAGGTGACATGTTCGTCCCGGAGCAGAGAGGGAGATTTCTCAAGTTGGCTGTGAGCGTTCGCCACATTATGACTCCATAATGTATGCTAAGCTGTGTCTTTATGAAGGCGGTATTAATGGGTGGGGTCGGTGTAACTGCCTTAAACAAGGGATTAGCCTGTCGCTGATGAGTCGGGGCTCTGTGATGGGATTATTTACATTGCTCTGGTGGCAGGGCGCAGGTGTCATTAGAAATACAAATCCCCTAATAAATTTCTGAGATGGGGGGAGTTTCTGAAGTAAGGGCTGGATTGCAGAGAGCGCTGCCTGGAACAATGCTCGTGTCATCTGCAGTCTCACAGAATTTGCAACGTTAATCTGGCTATATTATGAAACTGAGAGTTGAAAAAGTTTTGCTTCACTTTGAGTGTTTCTTGATTGGCTGAAAGAGTGAAATTAACAATGTCCTAATCAGAGGAAATAATAGCCTCGGCTTCAGACGCTGTGAGTGGCTGAGGCACCTGAGTTACAAACACTCGCTGGGTAAATACAGTAATCCGATCAAAGGACCCCGAGTTCTCTTCCTGTTCTCATAATTCCTTGCTTTTAGCCAGGCGCTGGTTTAGCATCACCTCCCTTGGTAAATGCATATTTTAACATTCCTTTAATCCTTAGCAGAGGGGTGATGATGAGCACATGGACACTTTACAGAGTGCACTCATCCTTTTCTCAAGATTAAACATCATCGCAGTGACTAATTATTTCCTGTCCGTCCAGTAATTAGATATAATTGGGCAACCTTTATGAGATAAGCATATTTATTGGATGCATTATTAGCTCATATTACACCAATAAATTAATCTGCTCTCAGCTGGTGGTTTCATTACTGTGTATTAACATCAACATCACTCTTGAAACAGATATACGTCTTTAATTTGTTAAATTATTAAGAGAAATAAGAAATACTCTGAATGGAATGAATGTACCACTACTACTTCAAGTCAAATCACCTCTGATCAAAAGTTGTTAATGCATACAGGGCTGAAAATAATGGTTATTTTCATTATTACATTACATCATAATCTACTGATTATTTTTATTTATTTATATTTATTTTATCTGTTCAAAATGTACCTTAAAAGGGAGATTTGTCAAGTATTTAATACTTTTATCAACACAGGAGTGGACAAATGCTTGCTTTATGCAAATGTATGTATATATTTATTATTGGAAATCAATGAACAACACAAAACAATGACAGATATTGTCCAGAAACCCTCACAGGTACTGCATTTAGCATAAAAAATATGCTCTAATCATAACATGGCAAACTGCAGCCCAACAGGCAACAACAGCTGTTAATGTGTCAGTGTGCTGACTTGACTATGACTTGCCCCAAACTGCATGTGATTATCATAAAGTGGGCATGTCTGTAAAGGGGAGACTCGTGAGTACCCATAGAGCCCATTTACATTCACACATCTTGATGTCAGAGGTCAAGGGACCCCTTTGAAAATGGCCATGACAGTTTTTCCTCGCCAAAAGTTAGCGTAAGTTTGGGGCATTATTTAACCACCTTCGTGACAACATGGTTGTACCAATGGATTTCTTAGGGTTTCTAGGTTCATATGATGTCATTATCTTCACTCTAGCTTCAAAACTGAGCCATCTACAACCTCCGGAAGATCGATTATGTTAATGCGTTAAAGAAATTAGTGGCGTTAAAATGAATTTGCATTAACACATTACTATCGCCTTAACTTTGACAGCCCAAATAAATATACATACATACATCTATCATTTCTATTAACTGCTAAACCCATCATTATTTACCTTTATAAACTATGATTGTACTCATAGCATATCAAGAAATAGTAAATGAAATTCATTATATAATTTAGGCACTAATTAAAATAAACTGTGTTGTTAAAATCACAACACATTTTCCCACTAATTAGTTTTTTTTTATTTGTGCATATGTTTGACCAGCTTTAATGTGAGCTACTTACAGCCACCGCAGGATTGCACAGAGAAGGCTTAGGGACAGGATGGTGACTTTCCCTCATGTATAAAACGTAGCCGTTTCATGTTGACATTAAGTGCTCTTGGTTTGCTCTTAAGGAAATTATGGTTTATTAAACTGTGAGTAACTAAATGGTTATGGCGTGCAGAAAATCATCAAGGGGAGAAAAAGTTTATTTAAAAAAGGGCCGGATTCAGTGAGAGCACAAATTCCAGCAACAACTCAGGGCTCTTGTTGTCTTTCTGCTCGAGGTTATGCTGCATTTCTTCACTGTTCTCAGACCGAATGGGGCTCATAACTCAGAGAGGCACAGTGGGAAAATAAATACACTTCGCAGGGGTGAATGCTACCTCATGTACTGTGGAAAATAGAAGGTGGGAAATCAGGGTGTTTGGCAGGTAATTTAGCACTTTGTATACAGTGTCAAACTTCACTGTGAGAATAGCTCAGATGTCAGTTTTGTGAGGGTTTCTCCCTCTGCAGCTCATGTTTTATTAACTCCAACACTGCAGCTTTGGGACATTTTTGTCATTTGCACCAGTTGATTTAGATCAAGACCTCGCTGATCAGAGCAAACCAAATTTACCCATTAGAGTCCCAGCGATCAGACCGTGCTGCAAATCCTGCCGACTCAGCTCAAAGATAATTCAGAATTTCAGATTCATGTTTCACAGTACAAATGTAATTTCTCCTTTTCGTGGTACATATCAACTAAATTATCCACAAAAGCTTGTATTAATCAAAGGTCCACTGAGCGCTAATGCAAATGGGGAGTTTAATTAAGCTCTACTGTGATAAGTGGGACAACCTGCTAATTAATCAAAACTGACAGAGGGTCTTATACGGCGCATGAAAATACAGTAATGGGTGGTACAGGTTGACATGTATTGTTGAATTCTCAATTAATGTATTCCATTTCGTGGACGGTTTCCTTTAACGGTGATTAGATTTACCCGGTAAACATTTTGCAGGCTGCATACGGCAATTAAAATGAGATCAAATTTCATTAAAAAAAGTAATTTTGTAAAACCTGCAAAGACACTTTTATGGATCATATAATTGCAGTAATATAATACATTTCATATCATTAGTAATTATCACAAAGTAGCTGCAGACTAATTAGCATTAAATCTAACCAATTTAAAATGAAAATGGCAGTGGGATCATTTAGGACCAAAAAATCTTCAGTTCCACCTTATCATAAAGTCACATCATGAGATGTTTACTTCACATATTAGCACCCGTCAACCGCCAAATGCGAGTAAATTGTTGGCAGTGGCGGATAAAATCGTCAGGCAGTCCGCCACTTTGGCAGACAGGGAAAATGCTGGTGATGGGAATAGAGAATTGCTGTCTAGTTGTCCGATTCCTTACATGTCTATGAATTCCTCTTCAATGCTTTCTAACAGTTACGCATGCACAATGACGCATATGCAAGCTGTATCATGTTTCAGTTTGTTTGGCACCGGAGCCACAGCGGAGAGAAAAAAAAGCACTCAAAAGCATGTTGCTACAACTACTAAACCAGAGGAACGCAGCCTATTTTTTGCCTGATAATGCGACACTGTGAACAACAAATCCGTGTTGAAATCAACAGGAAGAGAGTTAGTAACGTTATCTGTTAGAAGCCGGTGGGCAGCACAGGCCTGCTTGGTTAAATAACGGAGCTACTAACGTTAATGGAGGTGCCATTGAGTTATTATTATGAGGTGTTCATGCTCTGCTCAGTAAAAATGACTATTGGGTGAAGGTAAATTACAACGTTATCATGATGTGTTCAAATGTAACCTCGTAAAACAAATTTTTGGGCGAGAAACTTGTTGTTTGAAGGAGATGTTTTCACATCAATATAAAATAGATATTAGAGAGGGAATTATGAGCTGTTTAACTTCATAACACTAGCTCTTCGCATATTATAATATTTAAATAATCACAATCATTTGAATTGGTTGTTTTTATACAAATAACCACTATAGATGACAATAAAGTACAGTACAGTACTGTGTACAGTAACCTCCCGCCCCCCAAAAAATAGGGCTCTGCGAGGAGCTACAGTATAATTTGAACACTGGAATTTACCATGTATATAATGTTTTTTTATTTACAAAATATTGAACTGAATGACATCAGATCTAAAATGTTATTCCTTCATTTAGCGCATGAATTTCAAAAGTTTCTGCCTCTGTGGCAGGCAGCGAAAAAAGGTAATTTCAGACCCTGCATATCAACGAAAAAAGGACACATACATGTAATGTCTCATAGATATTTAACCAAAGGGGCTAGAGCACGGGATCAGACAGAAATAGCTACTTTCACACACAGACCTGTGAATCATTTCCATATCTCTGTGGTCATCAATTCGTCTATTACAGTACGAGCAGCAGAGGAAAATCGTTTTGTGCAGCCCGACTATGAAAGGGATGGTTCCTGTTATTTACGTGAATGAAATCAGACCTGCAAAAGATACACCACACCACAACCGGAAAATCAGCCATACAGCACTATCGACAAAGTGTATATTCAGCAGTCACAACAAACATGTTGCCGCTTCACAGCCTCCCTTCAGTTCAGCAGCAGCTGAAAAACAAGCTTTTTGTGGAAGTTTGTTCTAATTGTGTTTTTCTAATCAGGCACAGTGATTCTCCAGTGTTTCTAGTTTTCGCTCATTATCTGAAGCTATTGATGTGTCTTCAGTCTTCATTTGTTATGTACAGTAAAATGCATGAATGCATTATATCGTGTGGCAGCCCAGTCTTTTAAAATAACACTTTTTATAGTATTTAGATGTTTTCTTTTACAAACAAGTAGTGACTGTTATGTGTGTTTTCACACCTGAGGTAAAATTAGGAGACACAGTGACAAGCAGGTTTATCACACAGCACTTATCATGCAGACTAGTTTTATTTTGCGGCTGTATTTTTCATTATCATAGTAATAAAACGTTGGCTAATAAAGAGTTGATTCAATATGACGGCAGCACAATAATGTATTAAAAGAAACACAGAGGACATGTGAATTTGTTTGTTTGAGATAATAAAAACAAATAGGTTGTTAAAAAAAAACAAATTACAGCGTCTTTGGATTTGACAACAATACGTGTAACATCACTCCCTTGATCCAGCAGGCAAGGTAACACAGGTGAAAGAGAACTGCTGAACTGTGATCCTGAGCATGAGGATTTCTACTAAAGCTGCTGAGCGAGACGGGATGAGGGAGGGATGGGTCGAAATAGAGCGCAGAGGGCGCCAACACCTCAGTTTGAGTGAATTTCATTAGACGAAATTTCATTCAAGGTGTTTATTGGAGTCAGTCCACTGGACACAAAACAATCAGGAGTCCACCTTAATATGTGATGTGATCCTCATTAATGTGCAAATAATCGCAGAGCAGTGTGAAATGTACCTTCTCTGTAGGTTGATTAGGTACAGTGTGAGATCAATTAACACCTGATAATGCATGGAGGCACAATTAAACAATACAAACAACATCAACATCGACTCTAGACTGGTTTAAACTGGAAAACTGCTCATCACAGTGTTTCCAATGGGATTTCCTAATTAACAGCTCTGCAATTTGGACATGATTATTTTCAAAGTTGCGTAAAATCTAGACCACAGGTCCATCCAGTGGTGGAAACAGTACTCAGATCCTTCACTCACTGTAAGTAGAAGTAGCAATACCACAGTCTTAAAGCTTCAGTAGGCAGTATATTTTTGGCATCATTGGGCAAAAATTCCATAATAACCTTTAATCATATTGTAATTCAAGTGTTCTGAGAGAAAACTAGACTTTTGCTCCTCCTCATGGCTCTTTTTTCAAGCTTTAAAAAAATCTAGCCCGTGATGGGAGACTTTGACCAATCACAGGTCATTTCATTGAGAGAGCATTCCTATTGGCTGTGCTCCGGTCATGTGACCAGAACTTGGCGTTCCTTCAACAGATTTCACAATGGTGGCGGCGTCACAAACTTTCTCATTTTACAGCTAGTCCGTGCACTACAAGATGATTCTGAAAACATTTGAGGAGAGAAATAGGCATTAACGTAACAGAATATTGATTCATATTTGATCAGCGCGGCCTAGTTTGACCGTTTGGTCGGAGTTCGCGAGTGATTGACAGCCGGCTCTCATAGATGGCAGATGGACAGCAGACCTCAGATCAGCTCTTATTGCTTGTTTTCCTCCGGTCTGTAAAATCTTGCAGATGCTGTTAGGAGCACCGGAGGACACAGGAACATGATTTTTTTTCGGGTGACTTGTTTCATGTACTACTGTCACGATATAGCGACCGTTTTATAAAAATAACTTTTTTTAATCATATTTGCTCCAATCTCGCCAACTTCAGCTTTAAATGTTAAAATAATAAAATATTAAATTACAAGTAAAAGTCCTGAGTACAGAGATACTGTATTATCAGCAAAATACCCATTATGCAGGAAAATAGACCCTATTTTATGTTTTAAAATACTGCTGCGTAGAATAGGACTTCCCAATGTGTCATACTGTATTTTATAAGCCCATCAAAGGTTTTGTATTTAGAATATTAATCAACATAGTACTAGGGGCGTCACGATTCTCCAAATCAATGGTTTGATATGACTTTCAATTTCAAGGTCACAATTTGACTCGATCTTTGATTTAAACTCGATTTCGATGGTCGAAATCAAAAGCTCATTTCCTTCAATTTTCGATTTAGAATTGAAATCACCCAACAAAGACTCAGTAACTATAGCAGTCAGATAAATGTAGTGGAATAAGAAGTACAATATTTCCATTGAGATGCAGTATAAAGAAGCATAAAATGTTACTTTCCACTTCCACAGTCCATCATACCAAATACAACCTTTGAATATATAAATAAAACCGTATAGTTGAATAGATGGAATAGTTGACTTCCCAGTCAAGGACATAAGGTCATAAACATCATCTGTGTGAAAGTATAAACATTACTGCGTTGTGCCTTCCGCGTGCAAAATGTTCAAAAGGCAATTATGTTTTCAAATCTCAAATTTTACGATAATACACCAGATGTTGTTGATGACAGCAGCAGACAGGCGTTTGTTTTGGAAGTGAGCTGTACTTTTGACCACAGTTTGGTGGAGGCGTTCTTCACTGAGATTACAAAGTACCAGCCTTTAGCTGATGTCTTATGACTATACCTGCAGGCTGCTTGTGTAAATTTGTCAGTCCAGGCAATGTCCATATGTTGGTGGTGAGGGATGTTCAATAAAAAAAGGAAAAGCTACTCCGTCTCTGCAATCATTGGCAGTCACTTATTTGCAGCTTTATGTGAGGCTGTGTATCAAAAAGGTACAAGGGTCCAGACAGAAATTTGTGCTGTTGATTATTCCTGCTCTATTTTCAATATGACCATAAATAAAAGTATTAAAATGCATGCATGTTACCCCTTCAAAATTACAAACCAAAGAAAAGTGGTTACCTTTGAGGGCCAGTGTTTGAACTGCATTAGAGGAAGAGAAACCCACCGCAGTTGCTTTTATAAAAAGCTTTTGACTGTAGTCGCAGCTTTTGATGAGGAAAGGTAACTAAGTGCACACGTTGTCTGATAAATTGAAATGCAAGTAAAAAGAGTACATGACCCTTCAGTAACTGTGTATTTAGTGAGTATGCTAGTTATGTTCAGTAGCGATTAGGGCTGTAGTCAACCAAAGAAAATCTTGGTCGACTGAAATTCTCTTCAATCAATCGATTGGTCGATGGGGGAAAAAAATCTGCACGTTATCTCTAGATTAACTAAACCAGCCACTCTACCTGCTAGCCTAAATTAATTATAAATAAACATAAAAAGCTATTTGTAGCTAATTAAATTATGTTTTACCTAATTATTTTATACTTAAAAGATAACAACAGACTTAATGCCGACCAGCATGCACCTGCTCATATTCACAATTAGGCCATTTATAAGACCAAACATATTGAAATATGGCAATTCCGTTATGTTCATACTCAAAGCCTATCAAGTAGTGATGTGTGGGTCAGGGTTTTTTTAATACCCGCACCTAACCGGCTCGTTACAAGAGCTAGTCCGCACCACCCAACCCACAAATATATGCATTAACAAAACCACCCAAACCCAACCCGCAAACCACCAACTTCATGCATTTAGTAGTACAGTTGTCAGGACTGAGGTCTGAGACATGGGGCTCTTCTCATTGAAGACATGAACTCTTTCTCTCTCACAAACACGTCCTTAAAAAAACAATGGTTTAAGAAGTGCTTTTCTTCTTATGAAAGTTACACCAGCGACTGTCCAAAAGTGTGCCCAAAATGGGAATTTAGTCGGACAAGAGCAACGACCAACCGACCGACCTGAAGGTGTCAGCTCTAGCGGCAAACAGCATCTGTGTTCAATTGAAACCACGTAAAGGAACACTCCACTAAAACACCCAAATATCTGTTGGCTTGAAAGGTGTCTCTAAAAAGTTGGCAGCTTGATAATTTTTGAGGGAGCAAATCTGCAGATTAGATTGATAATTAAATGAATTGTTAGATGAAGTCCTAATCTACTGCACATAATATTTAGTAGGGCTGTCCTCAACCAAAGAAATTCTTAGTCGACTAACACTCAAACGATTTTGTTGACTAATCGATTAGTTCTGTAAAACTGAGTTTCTCCACAAAGAATCACACAAAAGCACCACTTGTGCTCATACCTTTCTGAGAGATAAGTCATTCGGCATGAAAAAGAAAAAAAAAATTACTGACTTTGAAATCGACTAAAGAAATTACCGTCGACTTAAACCAAACCAACCGATTAGTCAACAGATTGACCAAGACAGAGCAGCCCCATAACATGTAGATACATTAAATTGCTTGCATATCCAACAGTTTACTTTGTAAAGGAACTAGGAATTTAGCCCTGCTCTGCTTCTTATGTAAGTGTACTGAATATATTTAGTATACACCCTATAAAGGCCCTTTTGGCAAGTCATGAGACAACAGCAGTTAGATACCTGCACAGTGTGGCTGTAACAACTATGAATAGATCTCAGCCAGTGAAATGTCTGGTCCATGAAGCAGAAGGAGCCACAATATTACTACAGTATACCTATAACACTGTAGCCTACTTAAAGCTTCATTTAGCTGTATTTTCATATCTTTCACATTGAATCAAATGAATAAATATATATAAGCAAACTGTAAGACATATGTGATTCATCACAGCTGATAATGAATATAATATTTATATTTTTATACACAGATTTAAACTATACAATTAACCACTTTGGCAAAAAATCAAATCTCTATCGTACAATTTATAGGCTATTCCATCAGAGATAGATAGATAGATAGATAGATAGATAGATAGATAGATAGATAGATAGATAGATAGATAGATAGATAGATAGATAGATAGATGTTTGATATCACTCACTATGCAGCTGTACAAGACGACCATTTTTAGAGAGGGAACACGGGCACACTCAAAGTCTCATGAATTTGTCCATCCCCTCCTCTTCTCTTCACTCTTCCTTGATATTGTATCTGTGCAGGCAGTTGCCATAGAAACGTAACTTTATTATCCAACTACCCTTTACTACCTTGTGGGAAATATCTTTGTCCACTTACATTCTAATTATGTTTGCATGAATACTAAGCTGGCTCTTGAATAACTACGAGGTGTCAGACAGCAATATCACAACTTCTCGTAAAACTACGAATGAAAAAAAGTGCGTAAAGTGTGTGTGTGCGTTTAGTATACGGAAAGACGCTTGTATCTTCGTCCCCTATTCCCTCGAGAGTTTATCATTTTGATTTTACCCTCTTGTACTTATTTTTTGTTATTTGATTGAGCTCCTTTTTTCACCACACAGAGGAGACTGGGTGGAGGTGGAGGTGGAGGTGGCGGTGCTTTAGTGTTTCAGCTGCCTGCTTTCTGAACACTGCAACCATTTCTCCCCGATAGCAACTAAGACCCCCTTCACACCTGGCATTAACATGTGTCTCGTCAAGTGTTAATTTCGTTAATGAAAACTATGATGAAATATGTTCGTCAACGACCTTTTTCTCCATGACTAAGACAAGGCGATGATGGGACGGCACTGAAGTCATTAAACACTAACAGTGACGATATCAAACATGCAATATCGTTGACGAAAAAAGACTAAAATGTAGTTTAAAAACATAAAAACGTTACAAAAAGCTATTTTTGTCACCTTCCACCTTGTCTTCCCCTCTCTCAGTCACTCGGTCTCAAACACACACACACACACACACACACACACACACACGACAAAGAGAGGAGATGACGAAGCTGAGCACAGACAGAGAGGTGGTGGTGATCTCTCTGGTCACGGAGGTCCAGTGACCGAAGGAGTGCTGAGAGTGCTCAGTAGTTGAGCCCTGCAACCCGAACACACACACACACACACACACACACACACACACACACACACACACACACACACAGCCGAAGATTCAAATTTTCACTGTTGATTACTACCGAAGCTCCAGAGCCCAAAAAATAGTACTCGTGGTACCCTAGCATTGCGTATTTCCACCCCCGTAGTTGTTGTATGTGGATTGAAAATGCAATTGCATTTACACTTGTGTTCATTGTGGTCACAATGTGTCCCTGTACAAAAAAGCCGTGGGGCACGCACATCCGAAAGGTTTTAACAGGTGCTGGATCAACACAAAGAAAAAAAAAAAAAACAGGATCCGCACACTGCATAGGTAGCTCCCAACAATTTTAATGAAGCAACGTTTCGATCTAACAGAGATCTTCGTCAGGCATTTTCAAGTGTCCCTGACCACCTCTGGAGGTGGTTTAGCTGATCGGATCACAATCTGTCCTCAATGGGTGCATTTAAACCTGTACGTTCATGTGGTCAATCACTATACAATTGCAATCCGATCACCCAAAACACATTTTAATGCCAGTTGTAAATGGGGTCAAATAGTAAAGTGGAAATAAACAGCAATAAAATAACAACTGCACTGGTGAAATGTGTTATTTTCTTTCTCATAAACCCAACTGTCTAAATCATCAGCTACACAGAGGCCGTTATCTATCAAGTACGGTGGCCCCGGAGGGCAAAATACACACAGTGCTGAAAGCACAATCGGTAACAAAGAATGCACTCCAAGAAATGCTGCAAATAATCAAAACAGAAATAAACAGAAGTGTGCAGAAAATAACAGGAACATGGAGGAGGGGAGTGATGAACATTATTTGACCCAGCAGCAGCAGCAGAAATGTTTCCTATTAAGGCTCATTGACAGGCAGTCAGGAGAAAGAAGACCAGCAGAGGGGAGCAAGATGTACAGGGACGTCCCAAGAGGGCAGCAGAAGACTTCTGACTTCTGAAAATTCAACTTCTGCTGCCACGTTCTCTCAGCTCTGCTCTCAGCACCGCTCAGCTATTTTCCCGCCTCACTCTTAGAAATAAAGGTTCCAAAAGGGTTCTTCCTGAATAGAAGGGGTGACGTTCTACCCACAGTGTTGGGAAGAGGTTACACAGATGACTAGTTACCCTGTTAAAAATGTAATAATTTAACTATTTTAATTACTTCATTAAAGTAATGCAACTTATTACATTTGTTTAGTTTTTGATCACTTTACTAACAAATGTTTTAAACTAGGCAATAAAGCTGAAAATCCTAAAAAACACCAGTGTAAACCTCACAACAGTATTCAACACTGATTACTGTCAAACTTTTATTAAAAGTTCTTCAATATAACTTGAATTAAGATTGCAACAGAGCAACAAAATCAATGTTATATTCTATATATAAGCTTTTTACCGAAATAATATATTTGGATGTAACCCCTTTGTAATTACCAACATTTTGATTAGTAACTGTAATTTTAGAAAAAATGTTCTCAGTAAATGTAACTGATTACAATTATATTTATTTTGTGATTTGATTACGTAACTCCATTACATGTAACTAGTTACTCCCCAACACGGTCTACCCAGAACCATTTGCTTCTGAAGAAAGAGTTATTCAAGGGTTCTTTGTAAGACTAAGGTTTCCCTTTCATCCAGAGAACCATTTTTAGAAGAAAGAGTTCTTCAAGGATTGTTGAAAGCATCAGTCCTCCCAGTCCGCACACCCCAAAAAACTGTGATTGTGAACCATGATTGTTGTTGTTCGGTTCGGCACGCATGTGAACTGTGGATTAATCACACAGTATAACCATCATAATGTTAAATAAAGATAATATTCAGTAAAAATATTTAATCTGGAGATCGGCATTAATGCTTTCAAGTTGCCGATCCCCGATAATGCTACATTGTGAACACCAAAATCCGTGTTGAAATCGGCAGTTAGTTAATATTGGCAGCACCGGAGCTAACAGCTAACGTACATTGGTTCCATTGAGTACATTATGATGTGTTCAGGCTCTATTCAGTAAAAATGAGAAACGGGTGAAGGTAAAATATAACATGTCATGATGTGTTCAAATTTAATCTTGTAAAATGTAGTTTTTAGCGAGAAAACTGAATAAATACAGTTGTTTGAAGGAGATGATTTCACAGCAATATAACATTGATAGTAGAGAAAAATTATCATCTGTTTAACTTTCAGCAGCTTAAAATACATCATTAAAACTACTAATTCCAAGATTTTTGTATTTATGAATAAAACTACAATCTTATATCCTAATTATTTGAGTGGTCTGTTTTTATGGAGAAATAACCACTATAGATGACAACAACAAAGTAAACTGATAACATTTAACATTTTTTGTGACGGTTTAAATTATTTTTCGGGACAGTGGTGAAAAAGAAATAGTCTGGAGCCTTGTATACCAGCTGCTATAACAAAACAAAACAGCAGCAAAGCCGGCACATCGTCGATCAGCTATGGCAAAAAAAAAA
>CAKALG010019303.1:0-13503 GCA_916700815.1 Helicolenus hilgendorfi | reverse complement strand
GCCCCGAACGGCGAACGCGACCTGGTTGTGTTCTTCTCCCGTGATTAAGACTGTATTTTCCCGGTGTAAGACTTGATACTAACTTATAACACTAACAATGTTACTGCCAGCAAAATACCTCTGCTAATTAAATCCATACTCTACTTTATAACCGCAGTCGTTATCTCAAAGCAAAATTACCTGGAAATTACCTCCGCTAATTTTATTTCACCGGTGTTTCTCACCGCGATTAACCGCAACCTTGGAACGGTTTGCAAAAGATACGTATTTATTTTAACAAAAAGGTGGTCGGAAATTATCCTAACAAGAGCATGTATATGAATGTTATTCTTATAATCATATATTTCACCACAATTATCCCTCCAGTGTAGACAGCTTTACACTTAATCACTAAAACATCAACATGAACCCCCCCATGGGTTCCTGGAACCGGATCCAATCAAACAGCCATCTGATCTGATCTGATCTGATGTCACGGCGTGTGTGTTGTAATGTACATGTACCGTATGTGTGCAGGATCCAGCCGGTACGTTCAGAGCCAGTCAGCATGCCCGGCTCGTCACGGTTGGTGGCTGATCGTAGAGGGCAGTCCAACATCATGGACACAGGATCAGGTAGGAAACTTTATTGGTTCAGTCTACTGTATTTGAATACCTCGTCTTCTGCTCTGTGATGCAACTTAGCTTCTTCTATTTCACCATTCTCCTACCTGTTTATTCACATGGAGATCATTCTACTCCATCTACCTTGCCGCAGTCTCTCTCTCTGTATCCCATCAATCACATCAGACGAGACTGTCAGACTCTGTTGTGGTGCTGTCTGTGTGGTCCGTGTTTGAGTCATGTTTAGGTATACTTGCATTCACATTCAACACTATGAATTTCCACAAAAAGTTAGATCAATTACATAGATGTTCAATTATCAGATGAAAAGGCATTCAGACCAGGTATCAGGCACTAGAAGCAGCAAGTAGTCTATGCCATTCTTTAAACTTCCTGTATTGACCTCTCTCAACCATATCAACTTAACAATTGATGTCTCAGTGTTAAAATAATACAACTAAATTGTCTAAATGTTTCTCACTAAGTTGATTAGAAACAAACCAGTTGTGCATTTTGAAAAGAATACTTGGAGATTTTGGCAGGTTTTCCCCGTCTTAACCTTACATAATGAAAACACACAGAGGCCTAACTCATTCATATGATGATCATCAGCTGTGACGCTCCACGCAGTCATTTTATATATAGAAGTACACCATGTTATGCGATAGTAGGCTCGTAGCAGACTCCAATCTACCATTCGAGAGCACACCACGCTGAGAGACAGTGGGCCTAACACTATCATACTGTATGAATGAAAGGACATTAGCGTTACCTCAAAAGAAAATCTTTTAGCAGTTGCTAAAGACCAAGAACTTTTTAACAACACGGTGCCAAGACTTTGTTAAAGTGCAAAAGTTCCACCAAGTATCATACAAAATGGCACAGTGACTGAGGTATCTGCAAATGTCTTCCCCCGTTGAGAGGCCATTGAGGGACTTGGTGTACGGCTTGTTTCCAGGTTGTCGCTAAATGTAGAGTGCTCAGCTAAAAAATATGAGTTAACTCTGAATTAGTTGAAAAACTGAATTGACTATGTTGTTTGAATCTCAGTCTTCTAGCATTGAATAATGCTAATAGCTTTTTTAGTCAACATGATATCTACTAAGGACCTGTAGTGCGGCGACTACTATCACTATCCTAGCACATAATCCACTGTCACTTCACTTATTCTAATGTGTTAGCACTTAAACAATGAAGATGAACAAGTGGGAGATCTTAAAATACTGGGTGTGTTCATTAGGCGTGTTTCATTGAAGGTTTTTGAAATGTGCACTAACATCGCATGTTAACAAAATATCCTCGAACTTTTTCATTCATTTAACTTTTTTTTCTTTTTCTTGTTTGTATGAAACACGTTGATAATACATTTACAGAGTCCCTATAGAGAAAATAACATTTGTATAGGAAAACAAAAATCTATAACTTTATAATGTATACATTTATATACTGTGCATATTACTACTCTTAACTTAACTACTACTACAAGTACTCTGGTGACAGCCTTGCTGTAGTGAAATGAGAATGAGTTTAATGGTAAAGAGATTTCCTTTGCTGCTGTCTAACACCAGCACAAGTGGATTACAAGTAGTCTTTTACAGTAGCCGTTCAGCAGCTTTGCTACGTCCCATCATGCAGAGTCGTGAGCGTTGTGCTGCAGCCCTGGTTGTTTTCCTTCCTATTGTTGTGTGCACCGTGCCCTTATTCTGTAATTAAATAGACTGTGATTGTTTGAATAGGCCTGTAAAGTCTATCAGCCATTGAACACGATTGATTTAGTTTCAAGTGATTTTGATGTCCTCTCCCCGTCTCCTTTAATCTGGTTACGATGTTAGGCTAATCCAATCACACACAGATGAGAGGATTTCCCCTCTAAAATATGTCTTTTACTCTCAAAGTATAATGCTGTTACATGGGTCTTGTAAATGTGTGTGTGTGTGTGTGTGTGTGTGTGGATTATGCCTGGTATTTACTGCCAGTGTGTGGGTGAGCGAACCATCACTTATTGCGTGACATTATATCCTGTTGCCTTTTGTTTGATAAAGGAGATAGCGGAGCGACTGTGGCGTCTGTGGCATTATCTGCTGTGTCTTGTGACAGAGACTTCACTCATCTGATCTGCCCTGCCCTGCCCTGCCCTCACTCTGACAGATAGCCACTCCTGGCTTTTTCACTCGGGTGTCAAGAAATATTTGCAGCTTGTGTCACAAATAGTTTCACACATCTGATAGGAAGTTTTTCTTCTCCACCTTTCTCTGCTTTTCAACACATGCCAAGAGGTGTTTTGCACCACACACGACTGTAATAAACAGATAAACGTAGATATGGTTTGACCATTGTTTGTTTACCACATTTTTTCTTTTCAACTGAGCACGGAGTAGTTCAGGCCATCATTCATTCATTCACAAATTCCACTATTTCACAGCTTACCTCAGTATATTTAAATGAAAATGAGTTCTATGGATACCCACACTTTTACAGACATGTCCACTTTATGATAATCACATTCAGTTTGGGGCAAATGTTAGTCCCCGTAGTAGCCATTTCACATAGTGAGAACATTTTCTTAAACTTGACCTCGCTGTATAAAATGACCTGTGGTGACCTCTAGGATAATCACAGCCTCATGAAACTTTACAGCCACAAACTAGAGACCGAGAGCATTCAGAGGATCAATGGCTTTCCTATCTAGTATGACAATAAGGGTGTTTTTGAGCAGTTTCCAGAATCCAAAATCTCCAAATGTTAAAAGGTTTTGATACCAAATCACAGCATGGCTTTTTTTATGGTGTTCCTCAAGGTCTTGGTGTCTTAATGTGGTATTTTGAAGGGATTATTGATCATTTTTTATCAATTTCAGTGAGAAAAAAATGGTTAAATTAAAATTTTACAAATGGTATCAACCCCAAAATTGCTGCAACAACTTATGATACATAATATAGTATGATAATGACCATCATAATGTTCTAAGCCGTTATACATTTTCACAATTTATTTTAATTCATTCATTCATATTTAGAGGTTAATACATTTGGACCAAATTTAGTTGATATTCGTAGGTATTCGTTCTTGTTTTTCCATGTGGGTTTTTGATTGAGAGATTAATTTGCCATATTGTAATTTCTGTTTCAGAAGCAGAACTTTGATTGTACATTTATGATTCATTAATAATCCCAAGGCAGAGGTAAATGTAGATTAGTGGGATGAAGACTTCCACCTTCACCGATTAAACTCAACACCCATGTGTCTGATCCCCTGACCTACGCTTTCTTTCTCCTCCATCTCTATCTGTATCCTTCCATCTGCCAAAATCCTATCAGTGGTTCTTCTGTCTCCAGCCAGCGTCCTCTGTGTTTTCAGTTTCTTAACTAACTGGTTCAGAGCACAGAGAGGCAGGAGGACAGAGCCAGGCGGAGGGATGGAGGTGATGCTTATCAGTGTGTGTGCGTAGGGAGGGTTCATTGTTGTGTCCTGCCACTGCCGTGGCGCCGTCCCTTATCACACACACACATCACTTTTGTCTCACCCTCTGAGAAACATGCCTGTGTGTGGCAGAACTTACCAATATGTGAGTTTGAAGGCCTATAGCAACTCTTTCTTTTTGGGGAATTGAAGCTGCAGACAATTAATGCACCTTTAAATTTGACCAACCCCGGAGTAAAACAATATTAGTTAAAGTGGTTTCATGCATTTCTACTTGTGCTTATAACAATACAGGGGAAGCTGATAACTGACATTAAGGTGTTGAACTGAGGTTGATACATTTCTGAACATGTTGTAGCCTTTCTGGTTTAACTGATAGTAGATTTTGAAGGTTGATAACGGGAACATTTTTGGGCTTGAAGCCATCAGAGACACCTTCAGATTTAAGCATTTTCATGTCAGTGAATTCCGTGTTTAGTGATTCCTAGTATATCGCATACAGTTTCACATACAGTAGGGCTGAGGGAAAACAGTTTGGTATTATTGTATATCAGCTTGAAGTGGAATCATATCATGATGACATGAATATGTCATGTCATCAGAGTTTTGTCTGATATAATACATAGCAGTTGAAAGCTGTTCATTGTGTTAAACATCAATTTGAGCACGTAATATTTAATCTCCTATACATATGTATAGGATATCATACATATCAGAGCATACAGAAGGGATAGCGTGGTTGTCACTTCCCCAGTTTGGAGTACCAGCATGGGAGCAAAGCAGTGTACACGTGGACGGGAGCAGCAACAAAACATACCTTAGACACCTAAAAGAAAGGCTCACCAAAAATAAAATCAATATCAGTTGAAGTGTATGCTATATTTAGAATATTATATTAAAGTGAAACTTATGTACACTATTTTTGTTAACTGGCTTTGAAGAGAGCATAGATAAGTTCCAATTTCAGTTCAGTTCCCCATCGGAAAGGAGAAGGAAAGGGCTGTCTGATGGCAAGACAAAGCTGTGAAAATATTCGTACACTTTTTTAGGTGAGCCTTTCTTTTAGGTGTCTAAAATACGTTTAGCTGCCGCCCCCGTCCAAAGCAGTACTGTACATTGCTTTGTTCCCGTGCCGGTACTCCTGTCTGTTTCTGCAAACTGTTGGCGAGCCGACCGGCATCTACTGTAGGTAACACACTGACTGTGGATAAGTACCACATACAACCCCAATTGAAAACACTCAACCTATCCCTTTAATATACTGACTCCTGCTATAGTGTCCAGCCCTAGTTTGACACTTGTCCGTGTCATCAGTGTAGCTTTGACTCATTTTACAATATTAAAGGTGAAAACCGACTTAATTTGGCTTTTAGTAATTACCACAGTTTTGGCTGTACATACTGTATCACTCTGTTTGTTACCAACACCGTTATATCAGTCTGATTGTACATTTTTAGTCTTCCCTTATAAAAAAAAAAATGCACAGGTGAAGTGCATATTATCACATGTGCATTATATGTGAATTTCAGTGACATGTGAAATGCTCAAAAACCAAGTATACTGTGGATTTGTTACACTATCTATCCATCTATTATCTGTAACCGCTTATCCCATTCGGAGTTCCAAGGGGGCTGGAGCCGATCTCAGACATTGGGCGAGGCGGGATACACCCTGGACAGGTCTCCGGAAGCCGGAGAAAACCCAGGCTGACACGTGGAGAACATGCAAACTCCACTTTATATGTGATGAATGTGCTTTCACAGACTATTCTGTAGACACACTGCTAATAAAGCAGTTAAAGTTAGACGCACGACATAAAAGCCCTCGGCCGACTCGTGTCTTCCAGCTATTTCTATTAGAAAAGAAGTGTTTCCTTCAGAGTCCTCGGGCCCAGTGAGGCCATAAAGCTGCAGTTTTCCCTACAGTGACTCACTTACAGTCAGTCAGTCTCCCCAGTGTCTGCTCCCATCTTATCTCAGCCCATACACTCTGCTTATCTCTGCCTTCCCCGAGGTGATGGGATGCCATCTGCATGGGACGCACACACGCACACACACACACACACACACACACACACACACACACACAATGTATGCTGTACAGTGCTTCCAGTCATGGCTTCTTGACTCAGCATATCTGTGTCTGAGGAGGGGACAGAGGAGCCCAACGCCAACGCTACTGTCTCACTTTCCACCAGCTGCAATATACAGGATCAATGTGTAGCTGTTATCAATACCCCATATCTGCACCCCAAGCCTTGCTTTGGGGTGTGTCTCTCTGAGTGTGTGTCTCTCTCTCTCTCTCTGTGTGTTTGTGTGTGTGTGTAGAGGCAGATTCCATCCTAGCTAGACTACACAGTGGCATTTTGTGGCCAAGGAGGTCAAAGAAAAGGAGACAGACCTGAAAGAGAGATAACAACTGCAAGACTGAAAGAACGAGTATTTAATCCTGTGTGCATGTATGTGTGCACGTGCGTGTGTACGTGAGTGTGCACTGATAAATGTCTCAGTCCCCCTCCACACTAACTGTAGTTGTGTTTTGACTCTGCAAAGAAAGCCACCCTGCTCCAAAACAGGAAATAACAACAAAAGCCACGTCTGTAGCATCAGCCATCTTGTTGTTTTTGTTGTTGTCATCTTCAGTGCGTGTGTGTGTGTGTGTGTACTTACGTCCCTGTCTCCGTCGTCCTGTCACATTGTTTGTCTCCAGTGTGTGTGTGTTGTGTGTGTGTGTGATTTATCTGTGGCGGTGAATCAGTGATAGTGTGTTAGCTGGTGGCAGAGCAGAGCAGGCAGGATGAGATGGAGCTGGCTTATCACAACAGGCTGAAGACACTTTAGAGAGCTACTGGACTTTGGCACTGATCTGTGCGTGTGTGTGTGTGTGAGTGTGTGTGTTGGGGTTAGCGTGGTTGACATGTACGACCAATATTGGATTCTGAATTAGTTTCATTCTCAGGGAAAACAGTGAATGACAGTTTTAGGAGTAAGGTTCTGAAATAAGTGCTAGTTAATAGGTAATAAAGCCCTTATACGATGCTTATTAACATTAAACTGTTAATAAGACAATATATGTGTTAATAATGGTATTATAAACACATTTGTTGTTAGATTATTAGACCTTCATAAACACTAAATAAGAAACTTGTTAAGAGTTTATAGACTGCTTAAGAAAGTTATTAAAACCCTTATTAGTTTATTATAATTGTTTATAATAGCATTACAAACACATTTATTTAACTAACTAACCTATTATATCATTATTAAACCTTTACTAAGCTTTATGTTGTTTTATTGTGCATTTATTAGCAGTTAATTTACTTATTAACAGTTAACTATGCTTTTTGCAGGTAGTGGATCTAAAGCGAGAACAATATAATATATTATATTTACCTCCTGTTGAGAGATACTATAATCTTACTTATTCAAAGGTCTGTTTGAGGCAAGGTTTTATATAACGTAGAAGTCTTTGTGGCCATATGTTGCTCGCCATTTACATGACAATGATGGAAAGTAAAAAAAAAAAAGAAAAAGTGTTTTTTGTGCTTCAACGCTAAAACATATTTATATGTATTCATATATAACACTTTACTCACATTTGATCAACCTTGACAACATGTAGTGCTTGTTCCAGATGCCAAAAGCATAGTTAAGTGGAGGGCACCCTGGTAGCTCACCTGGTAGAGCGGGTGCACCCAGTAAGTCTGTGGCCTAAGAGGCCATGGTTGGAATATTTAGCTGCATCCAATAAAGCCAGAAAAAAATGCCCCAAAATAATCTTAAAAGAATCTGTTAATCAGTACATAATAAAGGACTTATTAACTTAACTTTTGTTCTCGCTTTAGATCCGGTACCTGCAAAAAAAAATAGATAATTATTAATATGTGCACAGTTAACTGATAATATATACATAATAAAGTATGTATTACTCTTAATAAAGCATCAAAAAGGGTAAGTAAAGTTTTAACAATGATATAATAGGTGAGTTAGTTAAACTCAATACATGCGCTTATAATTGTCTTATAATCTAACAATATTTAAAATACTGTTATTAACACTTATATAGTCTTATTAACACATAAATGTTAATAAATGGTAAATGGACTTGCATTTATAGAGTGCCTTTCTAGTCTTCCGGCCACTCAAGGCGCTTTACACTACATGTCAGCATTCACCCATTCACGCACACACATTCATGCACTGATAGCAGAGGCGTTTACAAAATATAAATACTCATTCACACCTCGATTGGAAGCAGTTTTGGGTTCATTATCTTGCTCATGGACACTTTGACTGAAGGAGCCGAGGATCAAACCGCAGACCTTCGGGTTGGTGGGCGACCCGCCCTACCTCTGAGCCACAGCCGCATCGTATAAGGACTTACAAGGGCCTGATGGCCT
Organism: Helicolenus hilgendorfi; assembly: GCA_916700815.1. NCBI lineage: Eukaryota > Metazoa > Chordata > Actinopteri > Perciformes > Sebastidae > Helicolenus > Helicolenus hilgendorfi. The sequence goes on along the minus strand of CAKALG010019303.1, from coordinate 5,082 downwards.
ATTAACTAACCTATTAATCGCAGAACCTTAATAGAAAGTGTTACCTTTGTCTCAGGTTGCCCTGCGTTACATGTATGTGTTTACTGTATGGTTGCCCTTTGTGACTTCAGTCTATAGTGTGTCAGTCCATTAGCAGCATCCCGTAAAACACTAAGTTAATCAGTGTGGGATCAGCAGCTATCAGCCATTAGCCACATCCAGCCCACATTATCACAGCTCACTTACCTTCACCCGCTCTGTATTCGATGTATGTGTGTATATCTGTATATGTGTGTGTGTGTTTGTTTGTTAGGCATGCTGTGGTAGTCAGTGTTACCGGTGTTAAGCGGTGTTTGGGCATACGCCGATTACGTTACTTGCACCCGCCCCCCACCATCGTTTCACTTTTTGTTTTTAATAGAAACAAAATGCTTTTCGTTAATATTTGCGTATCAGCACCCACGTTCAACAATAAATAAAACAAAGCCTGTTATCAATATCTAGTCAAATGACGGATGCTACAATCATAAACTGAAGGTGCCGCAGTACAGAGTAGCAGGAGTCCGATTTCACTTATCATGTAACGAGAGTAAGGAGAATTGACCGACAAGATGATGGCGGAGGATTTGGTGTCAAAGCGAAAAGCGAAAGCACCTACTGTATTTGGCAATATTTTGGATTCAAACCCAATTCAGCATTTGTTTTTTTCAAAGTGTAACCTATTTTGTTGAGTTGCCTCAGACAGACTGCCGGATGCTGATCTGGGTCAACAGGATCCTGGTTTTGGCCTCCCCCTGTGCGAAACTATTTGAACCTTTTATTGAAAAAGTGATGCAACTGTTGCATCGCTGCCGGTATGAACAGTTTTGATGCAAAATATTCACAGGCGAGTATTTCACATTCTCGTATTGTTTATTCGTCACACCTTCGGTGTGTAAAGGCCTTAACTTAGTTGTCCCAATTCAGGATGGTTCGCAAATGAATGCAGTCAATGAAATGTGTGTAAAATGTCTTTTATGGCAAGAATAAACTAAAACATGATTTGGATAGATCCCCTGATTTAAGTATGTATAATGTCTCTGCAAATACATTTTAAAAGCATAATAAAATGAATGGAAAACGATGAAGTTAAAGAAAATGTAAAAAACACCACAGTAAGCACTGGTCAAATATCAGTAGCAATTTCAAAGTATACATGATCGGTGGTCAATTAAATAAAACATGCACCGACACTGGAATGTCTCAAACCTCCTTTTATGTGACTGTGTGTATGCATGCATGCATGCACCTGTTAGCATCACCAACACAGTGCCCTCTTGTCGCAGTGACCCACAACCTCTTTACCACCATCAGCACCAACCACCCCGAGGCGAGAAGGGGCTTTCCCCTGCATTATTGTTCTCACAGGGGCTGGTGGAGAATGAAAGAGAGGGCTATGAATGACTGAATACAAAGACGAGGATAGAGGGTTTGCACCCCCAACTCGCACACACACACACAATCACTCACTCAGATACGCACTTTGCCTGCCATCTTTCCCTCCCTCTTCTCTCCTCCCCTTCATACTTGAGCAGCCATTTAAAAGACTAGGCACCTGTGCTGTGGTATTCTGTCCCTCTTTCTTTTTCTAATACACACATACTCCAGTAACATATACCCCACAATTACCTCCCAGCCTCATAAAGGGCCCTTGTATTTTTGTGCTATAGTGGCCACACTGACAACAGTGATCGCATAGGCCAGAAAGATGCCTGGCCATCCGATCTCTTCCTTAAAGACAAATACCCTCATTTCCCGTGACCCCCTCCCTCCCCTCACCCTTCCATTCCTCCTCTCTTGATTTTATTTTCATCAATAGGCACCTTTGTCACCTCGCGCCCCCCCCCACACACACACACACCCACCCATCCTGTCCATCGCCTCAGGGTGTGTTTGGTGACCCGTTGGTTGGTGACAGGACATAACAGCAGATCTCTACAAGTCATCGCCGCTCCTTTTTTGGTTTTGTCATCACTAGCAATCAGGCAAAGGTAGATATCAGGAGGAGAAAGAGGGAGAACAATGATCTGCTGGGAAATCTGAATGAAACGGAAGCGAAGTAAGGACAGGTAACGCGAGTGATGCACTTAGATACGGTGTATCTGATGGTCCTGGAATTCCTGGAATAGCCTGGAAAGTGGTTTGGGAAGTATATTCCAGACAGATACCAAAGTCTCTGTGGAAGTCAGAGAGGAACAGGTACTCGATGTCAGAAGTGTCTTTTGCAGCTGAAAAAACTGGGATAAAATGTGTTGTTCCCAAGGTGAAATTTGTTATAAAGTAAAAGCACTGCTGCTTGAACACAACACAACCTATACCAATACACCCCCCACATACACTCCAGTACACACACACAAAGGCAGGTTTCTAATTAACTGTTGAGCAGCTGTTTTGAAAGCGAGGGGATGACCTGAAGCCAGTGAGGGCAATGCAACACATGTGAGGTGATCATGGTAGTTTGCTCAAACATGGTGCGAGGGGAGGCGTGTTTCATTCCACCTGTCATGTTACAGTACAGAACGGCATGCATAATGTAATAGTTGATTTGCCAAATCATGCAGAATGTCAATATGGACACTAAAAAAATGTGTTTATATATGGAGCCAAGGAATATTACATACTGTAGCACATTTTACAGTAATGTGAATTATAGTTGATTTGAAGGAATGGGGCTAAAGCACGCAAAAAAGACGAATAAGTTCCTCCAAGTCTTGCTTTAAATGCAAAGTTTCCATATTACCATAATGGTCCAAGCCCTTAGTTTTATATAAAAGCAGTGAAAAACGATGGAATTGTATGTGGCAGGGCTACTGTGATAAACCTGTGCTGATAAAAACATATAACCAGCTTTTGATAGACGGTAGTTCCAGAATGAACACATTCATTTTTTTCCCCATTACTTATTGTTATTGTTACAATCTTAGCTTTGCCGTTTTAGTACCATTTTCAATAGTTATCAAAACAAAATCTATATTCTAACTTCAGACATCATAATTTGGTGTCACAACGTTAATTAAGGTTTCCAGGTCACGGAGTGTCATTTAGGGTTGCAACTAAATATCATTTCAATTATTAATTAATCTGTTGATGGTGTCACTAACGAAACTATTGAAAAAAAATGTAAGTTAAACCGTAAGTTCCAAGAACCTTTCTTTAACCCTTTAACATCCGATTTTCCCCTCTGATAAGCTTTAAGGTTGGAATTCATTCCACACAGTCTGACAGTATAATATATATTGTGCTTGTTCCAACTGTTCCATGTTTACACTGAGCAAAATATTTAAAGGAGACATATCATGCTCATTTTCATGGTTATACTTGTATTTTGGGTGTCCCACTAGAACATGTTTACATGCTTTAATGTTAAAAAAAAAACATTTTTCTCATCCTGTCTGTCTGAATATACCTGTATTCACCCTCTGTCTGAAACGCTCCGTTTTAACGCTCCTGTCTCTTTAAAAAAGCCCAGTCTGCTCTGATTGGCTTGTGAGAAAAACATGGTGCACCTTTGCAAAGGTAGTTCTCAAGCCGTGGGCAGTATATTCTAATGAGCCTGCATGTGACATAGCAAGGGGAGCTAAATCTGAATGGCTTGTTGAATCACATGTTTTCTGATCTAGACAGCCCACAAAGAACTGACTGGGTCGTCTTATTTCACAGTTTGTGGGTTGGTAGGAACTCCAGATACCCAGATGTATGAGCAAAAGGGAGATTTTCATGATATGTCCCCTTTAAACCCAAGACTCAATGTTTTTATTGGCTAACCCATTCAGTCAAATAGAAATATATTATGTCCGGTATATCATTTAGCGTGGCAAATTTTGTTGCAATTGGAAATGTTTGCTCAACGTTTGGCTCCACAGCATGCATTTGAAACGGCAGGGACAGCCAGGTTTAAGCAATGAAATTGCTCATTTTGTCTGGCCGACAGTCCAAAACCCCAAATATACTCAATTATAATGATATAAAAGCTTGACATCTTTGCTTAATAAATTGATTAATCAACTAGCTACCAGCACTATACTGGTAACCAAGTCAAAAAGAAGGCCGAGGGTGTTTGCTTGCAAACTCATCTCAAATGTTTCTTGCTCTTATTTACTTTCCACCACTTTTTTTCCATCTTTCTCTCTTCACTCCTCTCTGACATCTCTGAGATTTATCGTTCGCTCACCTTAAAGACTTCAGGAATTGTGTGAGCTTGTGTGCTTGGCTTTGGAATGACCTACAGAACGGGAATGGTTTAGCCACATGTAGGGATTTATGGGCGAGTGTGTGCGTGACTGAGAAGAGATCAAGGAGTGACATGGATTGATATGGGTGAGTGCTGATCAGGTTTTTGTGCTGCTGTTATCTCTCTCTCTCTCTCTCTCTCTCTCTCTCTCTCTGTCTGTCTGTGTGTGTGGATTTTTGTGTTGATGCACTTATAATCTGTGAGAGATGGAATGCCCTCCAGCATCAGTGTTATACAGCAAGTGCATGTGCGCTCTGTGCTTCCATGTGACTGTGTATGTATGTGTGTGTGTGTCTGTGTGCACAGTGCCAGAGGGCAGTGAAGACTGAGCAGCTGCTCTTTATAGTGACTGAACGGACACCAATGTGTCGGGCATCTGCCATGCATTCACCCTACCGCCTACCCACTGGAGTGTGTGTGTGAGTGTGTGTGTGTGAGTGAGTGAGTGAGTGAGTGAAAGTGAGAGAAGCTGTGTTGGTGTGTTTAATCATGTCATTGTGTTTCCCAGTGATTTCATAATTGTGTAGCAATTATGATATTGCAGAGGAATATACATAGATTTATGCATTTTTAATTGCAACTGAAAGGAAAACATGATGGTTATGAATGTGTGTGTGTGTGTGTGTGTGTGTGTGTGTGTGTGTGTGTGTGTGTGTATGTGTGTCCACCAGCTGCTGATACAGAGGATTGTGTTGTTTCATGTTCATGTCCAGTGTGAAAACACACACACACACACACACATGTGCATGTACACTTGCATGTTACAGAACAGCTGTGTGTCCCAGTGTGAGGGGTTGGGGGGGTTGCCATTGGTGCCACCCTTTCAGTCCCGT
>CAKALG010019300.1:0-10973 GCA_916700815.1 Helicolenus hilgendorfi | reverse complement strand
CCTGACCTGGCCTGATTCATTCAGGCCTGAGGGCCCCGGCAAAGGACGGACAGCTGACAGTCTGGACCTGGCCTGAAACCTAAACTATGAAGTCAAAGCTCTCTCTCTCTCTGGTACACACATAGCTACACACAGACACTGCAACACTGACGGGTGAATTCACAAACAATGGTTCGCAGATGCTGGTAGCACCATGAACTGCGCATCACTTTAAACCGTCTTCTGCTCAGTTTTATTGTCCGATTCACAGCATATATTGCGCTAATGATATTACAGCGTAAACGTGCCCTTTAGGCCTGGGCGATATGGCCAAAATCTTCTATCATGATATACAGTAGGTCATATCTTTGCATGTTTACATGCATGCATTTCAATTTTTAAGAGACAGGGTCGTAATAATAGTGTTCAAACCAAAACAATCAGAATCAGAATCAGAATCAGCATTGTGTTTATTGCCAGGTGTAAGAGATTTACACTAGGAATTTGCTTTGGTTATGTTGGTACAAGTCAAACAGTATAACAGTATAATAACAAAAGAATAGATAAATACGTTAGAATAAAATAGAATAATAAAAAATTGTATGTACTTTAAAAAAATGGGCCCAAATCGCCTCAATGTTTCCCAACCTGTTGCAGAACTGAAAGTCAATGACTTGTAAACATAACAATATAACTCTCTCTTCTCCCATATCATCATATCCGCGCTCAATCTAGAGCAGTAACGCTGAAGGCGGCGATGCCGTCACTGGTGATAAAGCCAGTTTTAAAAGCACCATAAAAAGCGTGCATGAATGAAAAAAGGGATGGTGCGCTTTTGAGGTATACTCCACAAAACATCAGTCTGAGGCTCACAGATGCCTCCTCTGCAGGGAAGCACTGAAGTCTGGCAGCGCCAAGGCCAATCAGTCATGGTGAACATATGCCAGCTGAGTGTTTATAATCGTAGGCTTCATCTCCATGCCTGTCAGGTCTTGCGTGGCCCTGATCACAGGATCCCCTGCTATGGGAGTGAGGCCCAAAGGCCATGCTTAAAGACCGAAATCCTTTACAGGACCCGGTAATTAGCCGACACTGTTCTGCAGGCATGCTCCTCGCTTTGATCTGCACGCGGATCAATGGCAAGATCACACTGGTTTGAGAACTAGTTGCTGCTCCAGTGTCGGTGTGGGTTGCACATGTACACAGTCAGCGCTTGTCCACGCTCTGCATCCCTTAATATGCGTTTTTTTTTTTTTCTCATAAACCTCATAGATATGAAGTTCATTTCGACGCAACAAACTCTATCCTGCTCAGGGCCCTCGCGAGGGAAGCGAAATAGGCAAATGAATTTCAGATTTCCCCCGTGCAATCTCTCGCCACCTCTGCTGCAGTCGTCAGCAGAAACAATTTATGTGTTCCCATACTCGATAATCATCTTATGTATGGAGATAATGGCCGTGTCCTGTAGGTAATTCACTGTCTATCTGGGGAGTGCATGTTCGTGTACACATGTGCTACACCGGGAGGAGGCGGATATTGGCCTTGTATTGAAAGATCACGTTGTCTAGCCAGTGTTGTGTTGATTGTGTTTGACAGCAGGATATTCATGTATTCACTATGGCTGAGATGATACATCTGTCTCCCAATTAGATACTATCGCAATACTTGATTTGATACGATATTGCGGTTTTCAAGTATTGCGATTCTATATTACAATGTATTGTAATTTTTGTTAACCTTTTTATCATTAGACCATGGGAAAACGTTAAATCATACACTTCTAGGGACTTTTACTTTGGAAAATATCTAGATTTATACGGTAATAATGTTTTATTTTCAGCATGTATGTAGTCAGAGATGTCCTGAGATCAAATATATCTGTCATTGTCAGGAATTATTTATTGAATATTTTCCAGCAACCAAAAAAATCAATGAATAAAAACATTTCTCACACAAATTAGTGATACTTTATTTTTAATGTATAAGGGACATGTAATGTTTTATACTTCTGTCGAATATAATCCAATCAATCTTATTTCCATTTATGTATTTTGTATATACAGTTCCCTTTGTTAACACCTTATTTTGAAAACCAGACGTAGTCACACCTCCTCTAACTTCTCCAAGGTCGTCTCTAGCTCTCCCGTCAGCTCCGTTCTCTTTATACATCCATGGTCAGCTCCATTGGGCTGTTTGAATGCATTTAACAGAAATGTCAGTATATGGGTGCTCTACAGTTGTAGTGTCGAACAATTTGGCCACGGAGATGAGAGTTACGACCGGCTTGATCGCACGTTATCGCAATAACGTTTCCTGTCCATGACAGAGTTAGCATGCAGCTTTAGCCGTGATGTCTAGCTCTGCTTTTCCTGCAATGTGTGAAACCCAAAGTGTTTCCATACTTTACGGTATGTGTAGTGTTTACCACTTTGGATTTAACATGTGAGGGTGCAGGTCGTATCAAAGCTGACCCTTTTCAACTTTTTCGTTTCGTCTCGCTGTGGTTTGTTTTGGTGACGGATACGGAACGGATATGACGTCATGTTACTCAGACTACAACAATAAAAGTGGTAACTTCCTTTTACCTCCGCATAGACTCAAATCAGGCAAATATATCTATTCTGGCATTAAACAATTGCGTTATATGGGTAAATAGATTTTTTTCCTACCCCTAGTATTCATGTAGTTATAGTGTTTCGGTTTTTAGTGATCTTCACCAACAATGCCAAAGATCTTTCGCACCATAAAGTGTTATTGACAGTTGCGTTAAACTCTTGACTTGTTAAGAACCTACAATGATATTATTTAGGTCCTTCAGAAGATTGTCTAAGGAGAATGAGAGTGTGCAGGCATCTTTGGTTAAAAAATACCCAATTTAAAAAAAGAAGAGGAACGGATCCGTTAATACCAGTCTTCACCCAGCTTTTCTGTTTCTTCTCTGTTATGTTGACAGCTCAGAAAATGCTTCTTGTTAAAGAAATCGAAGAGATAAAAGGACGAACAGCTGAAATGAGCTACTTATTATGCATCGGAAGCTAAGCTAACAAAAAGTGTCTGGGTCTCTAATAAGCAAAAGAAACCCAGAAAAATCATGAGCCCTACCTTATCATGTCCCTTAGTTGCAGCTTTAGCTTACACATCTAAACCTCTTACTGCTAGACATGACAGACTTACTGTTTGTACACCCTGTGTATTTCAAAATGTCCATTTGAAACAAGAATTGACCTTCGCCTGGTTAAGACCATTTTGTCCTTCCCTGGATGTTCAATTATCCTTAAAAGCATGCTTTACAACCACAAACTCAATGCCCAGGTTCAGGCTGTATATGAACTCCACTCTTTGTATTGGCTCTACACGTGACATCTCTCTCAGAGCATTTATTTTTGTACATTTTAAAGGGGACATATCATGAAAAACTCACATTTTCAGTGCAATCTGGAGTCAGAAAACATGCGATTCAACAAGCCATTCAGATAAATGAACTACATTTGCAAAGGTGCACCATATTTTTCTCACAAGCTATTCACAGCAGACTGAGCTTTTTAAAGAGACAGGCGCTAAAACTAGAATTTTTTTTTTTTTTTTTTTTTTTTACATTAAAGCATGTAAACATGTTCCAGTAGAAACACAAAATACAAGTATGAAAAGCTGAAAATGAGCAGCCAAAATAAACCAGAGCCTGTGCTACTGTACAAGCTGCCCCAAAGGGACAGTAAAGATCTGATGTATACAGTGTTTGATCTACAACATCAAACACTCAGCCTTACAGAGTACACCACTCTGCATCCTCATGCAGAAACACAATCTCATTCCTTTAGTTTCTGACTGTTGTTATTTCATATTCACGTTAGATTTATCCATTTTAACACCATTGTTTAAATGCTGCTATATGCAAATACAGAATAAAGATACATATATACTAGGGATGTCACAAGAACCGATACGTTGGTACCAAGTCAATATCAAAATTCTGAAAACGTGATGGTACGTGGGATCAGGGCTCGAGACTGACAGCATCCCGTTGTACTGGAAACGGTAGAAAATGTGTTTGGGACACAGTAAGCTTACTATCGATGCACCCTATTTTTTCACTGATAATGCCACATAGTGAACAACAAATCTGTGTAGAACTCAGAGGGATGAGAGCTTGTTAATATATAATGGATAATGTACAGCGAGCCGATCATTGTTGTGAAATAAATCCCGACAGGGCGATGCGGCAATCCAACGCAAAGCGTAGCTGATGCTTATTATACGGCTACTTACTGAAGAAATAAATAATTTGTCACAACAACGGTCTGCTATATAGAAATAACAGACCGCAGAACGCCATGATTAACCAATCAGAATCAAGCAGCATTCAACAAAGCCGTGCAATACTAGTTTTTAGCAGCCGGTCAGCAGCACAGTCCTGCACAGAGCTACCGGCTAACGTTTTCTATTATTGCCACATTATGATGCGTTCAGGCTCTATCCAGTAAAAATGAATATTGAGCGAAGGTTAAATTCCAACGTTATCATGATGTGTTCAAATGTAATCTTGTAAAATGTAGTTTTTGGGGAGGAACTTGAATAAATCCAAGTGTTTGAAGGAGATGTTTCCACATCAATATAAAATAGATAATAGAGAAGGAATTATGACCTGTTTAACTTCCTAACAAAAACCAGTGTGCAAACAGTAATAAAGGATGTACATATAAGTACTTCACTGGTCTTAGTATCGACCACTATATTTCTGGTAATGTGACATCCCTAATATATACAAACACTGCATACATGTACTTTGCCATTAAGATTTCTTTTATATATGACAGCAGTTGAATATATATATATATAGGTACAACTTGACACTGATGCAGGTAATTGTAATGCTGTAGTTCCCAGCGTCCTCTCTGGTCGGTCATGTTCACCCCAGCACCTGTCAATCATCTTGATGAGCTGTCGGCCTCTTAAAACAGTAACGAGTATCTGTCAAGACAACGGAGGTATATGGAAGAGGGAGACGGTCAAAGCAGGCATTTAAAATACCTATAAAATACAGTATGGTATTGTTTTAATATGAAAAAAAGGATTATTGTTTAAGCTTTAAAGGTGTTAAATGTTGACTTCCTCGCAAGAAATGAGTGTTAGCCTTCAGTAAAGCTATAATATTGGTTGAACCTCAGTGTACACAGCCTCCGACTCGGCACACCTCGGTCTCCTTTAGTCCACAGTGCTGCTCATCCCCAGACTGTGACTGGCTGACAGCCGCTGGATGCAGATATATGTGTTTATTTAAGAACTTGAGGGAGTGGATAGTGTGTTAATGTCGGCCTCCTGATCTGCTGTTTGAGCAAACACAAACTGTCGACTCTGACAGGGGAGATAAGACGAACACAAAGAAACACCAAGCAGAGCACTCGCCGTGATTGACTGACACTCTACAGTGTACAGTATGTGCCGATGTTAGTGGAGAGAGAGAGAAAGGGAGAGGGAGAGAGAGAAGGAAAGACAGAAGAAAATGTTCTTTTTTCACATCTGAACAATTACTCCAGAACATTCCTCTCCTCTCCCTCAGCTCACTTCCTTTCCTCTATCCTTCCTGTGTCCTCTCAGATCTCTCCTCTCATCTTTCTCCTTCCCTTTATCCACTCTTGTCATCCTAACTCCTTTCTTTTCCTTCTCTCCTTTTCCTGACCTTCTTCTCACCTCCTTTCCTTTCCTCTCCTCTTATCTTTCTTGTCTTGTCTCCTCTTTCCTTGATCTTGTTCCCCATCTCTCTTTTTCCTTCTTCCTCCCTTTCTATCCTCTCCTCCTCCTGCTCCTCCTTTCTCTGTTTTTACTTTTCTCTTCTCTTCTTTTCTCTTCTCTTCTCCCTCATCTTCTTCCCTTTCTCTCATTTTCCTTTCCTTCTCCTCACCTCCTTCCCATCCCTCCTCCCTCCTCTTTATCCTTTTCCCTCATCTCTTACTTTTCCTCATCATTCTTTCTGTTTCTCCCCCATCTCTTCTTCTCCTCCCCTCGTCATATCATCTTATCTCAACTCTTTTTTTCTCTCCTTCTCCTCTGCTACTTTCCTTTCCTTTCCACTTGTCATTTTCCTTTTCTTGTTCATCTTCCTTTCTTTTCCCTTCTCCTTTCCTTACATTTCTCCTCTTTCCTTCTCTTCTCCTGATCTCCCCAATCTCCCGGTCTTCTTCTCCTCCACCTTCTGTCCTTCTCTCCTCCACTTATTTTACCTTTTTCGCCTCCTAGTTTTTCAATCTCTCCTCTCCTCTCCTCTCTTCTCCTCTCCTCTCCATTGAAGTAATCGTCACTGAGAGCGATGTTGATGTTAAGGCTTATATAAAACTCCTCTGCGAGGGGGATGAGATCAGAGCAGCCAGGCGGTGAGAACAGACTATCCGACACATTGCGCTTAACATGCACCAAATGAAATAAACAGCGTCTACCCTTCTGCCGCCGCAGCCAATCGGCTCGTGCCGGAAAAAAATCCCCCCCCGCTCTCCATCAAGTTTGCCTCCGTGACTCCTCACACTCCAGCATCCCTTGTACAAACACCAGTTATGTGGTATACAACCGTGCCGAGGTCACAATCCAATACTGACCCTTTACCTCATTAAAAAAAAAAAAAAAAAAGAAAGTCACAAGAGAGAAGTGACAGAAAAGTCGCGGCTGTTCTCGGCGAGCTTGTTATGTCTAAGTGCAACACGGCTGATTGGTGTTTAGGGCTGAGGAGGCGGCAAAAGGGCAACAACAACCTCCAGCATCCACCAACATAATTGCCATCAAAAAATGTGTGGCGCACCTGAAGTTTCCGTCCTCGGCCAGAATTAACTCAATTAGGTTTAATTCCGAAAATGACACCATGCAGGAGACTTTTCTTTCCACATGTCACGGCCAATTTTTTGGAGTAATGGCGAAGAAGAACGGTTTGTCTCATTTGAAAGTGTGGTAGCAGCGTGTGTTGAGACTAATTGCCAGCTCATGGCAGCTCTCCACTTGATTCAGCTCTGTATGTCTGGTAATTTCAGCTCGTCATCACTATTCAGGTAGCGGCGGTCCTCTGCATCCCTCTTCTCAAGGCCCCTTCTCTCTTTCCTCTTATTTTTTTTTTTTTTCAAAGTCTCCGCTACCTCAGGAAGTGTAATTACGGTTCCATTGCATTCACTTTCTATTTGTCAAACAAACCATAGAGAATAGCTGCCTCACACACACACACACACACTCAGTCAAGCAAAATGCATAGCCACACACACTGCATGCTGAGACTCGGATAGACTAATCATGGCTCACTCGCTGCAGCTTGATGAGGTGTGTGTTACATGCGTGGGTGGCTGTATGTTCTCTTTCAACTACGTAGTTAAAGTGTGTACGTGTATGTGTTGTTTTTTTTTCTTCTCCCCGCTTGGACAAATGTGCGCGCAATTTCCTGGCACCTAATTGACAGGAAGCGGAACAGTCGTTGGAGTAGAGACATTTTTTTTGATGCGGATGTCTAACAGTACATTAGACACTCCTGCCTATTCAGCATGGAGCTGTCATTCCTTCATTGTCAGCAGCCACTGCGTCTTTCTTCCCTACTTTCCACTGCACCTTTTACCACTCACTTCATTCGCCGCCATATCTGTTTCTGCTAATGAGCGGTGTTTAGACGAAGGGAGAACTTTTCTCTTATCCCATTCTTTGCCTCCCTCTTTCTTCTTCTCTCCGACTGTGTTTTGGGAGCGATCCAACAGGCTCTTGCGCCTTTGGTTCATCTGCCACCGGTATTCTCCGGTTTAATGATCCACTCTGGGACCGAGGCTTCTAAAAAACATTAGCGAAGCTGCAGGGCTTCTGGGGCCTGTCGCCGTCTGCTTGTACCTGAGCTCCAGTGTGTCATCTGAGACTTACTGGTATCAGGTGAGCAGCATCAACTCCTGTACTGGTGGCATTAGATTAACAATCGCTTAGGGACCGAGCTGACTGAGGAGGGAGATGGAGAGAAGGAAAATAAACCAGTTGGTGGAAGAAGCAGAGAGTTTGCTTTTTTTTTTTTGTCGGAAATCTTGTTGTGAAATATATATGGGAAGCAATTCAAATCTGCCAACTCATCATAGTAGCAGTTGGGCTAATATACATTTGAATATATCTAAATGTACTCTTAGCATTCATAAATACACCAACCTAAGACCTCTTTTGCCTTCAGGCTCAGATTCAACAAGATATTGGGAGCTATCTTTGGGGATCTTGGTCCATTCTGACCAACGTCTGTTATGACACATTCATGCTTCAAACATCTGGCACCACTTCCCCCCAAGAGGTCTAAGATCTAGACTTTAGTGAAGACCCTTTCATGTGCCCAGGACAGTTTTTCTCTGTGGGAAGTTTCCATTTGACAAGATAGTAGAGTGTGGAAACTGAAAATGGAGGGAATCACTTGGTCAGCAACAATATTGAGGCACACTGTGGAGGTCCAATGATGCTTATGAGGAGTAAAAAAGATCCAATTAACTATTAAAAACACCAGAAAACCACATGTATCGCAAGATCAAGATCAAGATCAAGAACATGCTATTGAGATAGAAGTTCAGTATGATGATGGCGACGATGATATTACTTTATTGTCAGATGAAGTCTGATATTTTTCTTGCATCTCCATTTGCAACATCAACATAGCCAAAAAATTGAAGACAGGAAACAAGGATACATACAATTAACATACCATCACAGTCTATGCAGACGATATAATGTGCCGGTCTTCGTCTCCGGACAGCATGAAACATGACCAATACTAGCTGACATGAAAGAACTATTTAAACTTGTCCAATTGAAACTAACTCCTGAACACCTCTCTCCATTTTTCTCTCGTACATGGTTAGATGGCCAACGCGACTTGTTTTGTTTCGGGTTCACCACCTCTACGTCCTCTACTTGGATTCCAGCCATGCGTAGCCTATAGCGCCAACTTCTGACCAAACTACGTTGTAGCCGACGACCCAAGTTTGATGGAAACGTGCTTAATTCACATTTATTATTTTGCGACATTTAAAAAGTTTGCTTCAAATTTGCTTGAATGGAAACACAGCTATTGTATGAGAAAAGCCAATGTCTTATCTAAACACAGAGGCAATCTAAAGTGGACAGTGTTTACGTAGCACAGTATCCTATTAAAATAAGTTTGTACACTTCAAACGTCAATGAAAGCTGTCTATACGCTGTATTAATTGGCCGTACTACTATAGATATTGGGGTGTAGCGATATCAGACAAGTAGCTTGTTACTGTGCAAACCGGCAGACAGCAGTACTTTACAATGAGTGGTAATGTGTGAAAGAACAGACTGTTTTGCCCCTGAGGACTATTTTCAATGGATTTGCTGAGTTCCTGAGAGGACTGTCACGTGTGTGTGTGTGTGTGTGTTTGTGTTTGTGTGTGTGCGCCCACAGACGGGGTCTAGTGGATGTGTGAGGCAGTGTGTGTTGTGTAGGTGGAACCTTCTGGAGTGTTGGAGGAAAACCCATAGGAGGCGATGATACGACTGGGCTGTAGCAACAGGCGACTGAGCCTCCCTGGGCTTCTTCATCCTCACCAATGATTTCTAAACCTTCTTCTTCTTTTCCCGTCTTTTTAGTTACTTCCTCTCTTCCTTTCTACTTTCTGATGTCTCTCGTTTGCCGTTACCTACTTCATTTCCTCGTCTTCCCATCAGTTCACTTCTTCCATTCTCACTTTATTTCCTGTAATTATCTCTCCTTTAATCTTTCCGTCCCTCCTATCCATCCTTATCTATTTGTTGTCCACTCCTCCTGTTGTCTTTCATCTCCTACCTTTTTTTTTAAAATTCTTACCCTTGTTTGTTTCAATCCTCCTGTGAGTAATGCCTCTGTAATGCTTATTAATCAACAGAAAACAGAATAGTTTGTTAAGATAACTTTAAAACTCTTGAATACTTAAAAGTAATGAGGCCAAAAATGGAAAATGTGGCCTCATGGTGGAGCCAGACAAAAGGTAATTGTCGTCTAAATTAAACGTTTTTTCTTTTAACAGTGGCTATTTTAGGAAACCTTAACCTCTGTTGATCACCAAAACAACCGATCTGCTCGTAGCGCATCTCTCTCTATCTCTGTCACTCGTCCACTCACTGGCTACGCTCACATTACATTATACTACCCTGATAACCAATGTGATATATAAACATGCCTGACGGTACCGTAGGTAGACTGTTTGGCACGCAGTAAACTCACCATGCTCACTCATTGCGATGCGTTCATGCTCTATTCAGTAAAAATGAGCAAAGGCAAATTCTAACGTAGTCATGATGTGTTCAAATGTAATCTGGTAAAAATGTAGTTTTTGGTGAGAAACTTGAATAAATCCGGTTGTTTGAAGGAGATGTTTTCACAGGAAATAGATACAATAGATAAGTAGACAGTGCAAAATATGGTATCGAAATGGTTTTGAGAATCGAGGAATTAAACTGGTATTGGTATCGACTAATACATTTTCTGCCAACATTGCTTAAATTAGCCTAAAACAACCAATCAGTGAGCAAGACTGCTTTATGTCAGTATTGGATTTACAGGATTTTACCATCAATGAGATGAAGCACCTTCAGGTGTCAGGTATTCCATTCATTGGAGTATTCTAGTTATTTTATGTATAAACATCATTTCAGTTGACCTGCACATTAAATAGCAATATGTTGACATAAAATGCATATATGCAATGGCAGGTTTTATACCTCGCACTCCTATTCCTTCTGTATTGGAACTTCTATAAGAATAGTGTAGACATAACTGTGTGAGACGGTGTCCACGTTGTCTTGTACTGTACACATACTAGGTCACATCCCCTACTAGCTTGTCTACACAGCAGAATGTCCATGCGTTGGTTTCTTAAACATTCCTCGAATTCTTTTGCCTTCTTCCTCCCCTGCTGTCATATTGTCTATGTGTGTGTGTGTGTGTTTGTGTGTGTGTGTGTGTGTGTGTGTGTGTTTGTGTTTGTGTGTGTGTGTGTGTGTGTGTGTGT
>CAKALG010019297.1:0-14549 GCA_916700815.1 Helicolenus hilgendorfi | reverse complement strand
CCCAGAACAAAGCCCTCACACACGCGTGCCGCGCTCAGCTTTATTTATCGGCAGCTTGTTTGCTAATTTTAATTTGCAAAGAAGCAATTCTCTCTCTCTCTCTCTCTCCCCCCACCTCCTTCCCCGTTGCTAACCGGGTGTCTCAATGGGCTGCTGATTTCTTTGAAGTGACAGTCGGTAAATATGCATAAAAAAAGGGGGACACAATTAGCGCTCACGAGGTTGACTGGAGCCTGATTCCATTGGCAACTTTAGCCGCAGCGGTGATAAGCTGCATTATCTAGAAAATTGGCTGAGGGAAAACAGTACCTCTGATTGCCAGCAAAGGTTCCAGATAACAGGGCAGCTGAAGAGAAATATAATTGAGGTGGAATATGTTAACCAAGGTGTCACACGCTCCTTGGAAGTGCTAATTTAGCCAAATGTTGGAATTCCATATCAAGGCGCCGGGATACATCGAACAATGATTCAGGCCTCGCGGCTTTTAGTCACTGTCACGTCAATTGTTGTAGAGAGTCAGAAGTCGGCTCGTGTTAGGAACAGGCGGCCGTGTTGACATATTTATTCAAATGTAGGATCTGTGATACGTTATTGTAGAAAGGGGAGAATTGCATTTGTTATGACTAATGGTGTCGCAGAGCTTTTCGACGCCAGTGAAGTCACAAAACCAAAAGCAGCAGTTTTCTTATAAATTCCACCTGCGTCAGAGTTGTTATCCTTTTAAAATCATGGTTTGCATGATCTTGTTTAACTTAATGTAAAATAAAAACCATAATAGCCAGAGCATTCATTGTTTTTGCAGCTGAAAGCTCAGGCTTCTGTCTTTCGTGTCATTACATTGTACGCTCGTGATGACGTCATTACATTACATTACGTTACGTTACGTTACGTTACGTTACAAAACGCCTTTGCACCAGCGGGCAACCTCCGATTTTGAAAAGTGAAGCCAATGTTGAAGTGCCTTAAACTTGCATTCTTTCTAACAGCCAGCAGGGGGCGACTCCTCCGGTTTCAGAAAGAACTCATATTGTATCAAAGTCTAGGAAAAGATGAGCCTACTTCTCACTTGATTTATTACACCTCCGCGACAATGAAAAAACTCAAAACTCCCAAACTATTTAACTTAGGAACTTCAAATGCTGGTTGACAGTGTGGTCTAGTTGCACTTTTTGGGGGGTTAGAAGTCCAGGGTGTCCATTAGTTAATTAGTTAATTAGCTAATGCCTATTAATTCCATTCGTTCCAAAAGGGCAAAACCTTTGGCCAAGGGGTCAAGCAGTGAGCAGGGAGCCATGCTCACTTTTGCCTTGTTACCTCCGTAAACATTGTAAACATGAGTTTATGGTCTCAATCACTAGTTTCAAGTCTTCTTCAATACAGCATGATGTTCATTTAGTGAATCATGGTCCCATTTAGAGTCAAATAGACCATAAAGCAGAGGATGCTTTAGGGCGTGGATACCTTGTGATTTACAGGTCACTACCACGGCGTTGTCCGGTCTGTTTTCGTCTTACAACTTTAACCCTTTCACAGTGTGTTTTTAGTTCATGGAAGTTGAAAAAAACCTTTTTGGTCACCTAATAATTGTTTCAATCCTGTTTGGCTCTTCGTCAAGTCAAAGTGTTTGAAAAGTGGAAACCACACCCATATTTATACATCCAGCCCACCAAAAGGCAAACAAGCTCTGTGATGGCAGGTGTGGTTCATCCAAAACACCAGCGTAATAAAACATCCACAAACAATTCACAAATTTGATAAAGTACATAAAACAGTAGTACAAAAGCCATACTTCTAAATAGCATACTTCTAGATATCAAACATTTTATTTATAAACATTGTGTCATAGTCATCATCGCATATATCAGAAAATAAATCACCTAAATTAAAAAATATTACATTAAGGTACAGGAAAGAAGAAATATTTAATAAGTACAGTAATTTGGTTTAAAACACCCTTCTAAATAAGTTAACTATATCTATATAATAATAATAATAATAATATAATAATCCAATATTATTGACTTACATCACCTTTCAGCTTAGGTTGTACAGATTTTAAGGAGATGAAGCATCTGAAGATACTCCCAAGAAATTACGTCACAATAATAGCAAAAATACCAATGTAGGCAGTGGTGGACCATTTGTATTGTAAAGTTCAAAGGGTTAAATCACATTTCAATCAGGAATCGGAGCAGGAATATGAAGGAGTAGTTGTATGTAATACGTATTTAACCAAAGGCTTTGAGCAAATGATGCCAGACGTCCCCTCACACCCGTGGGCTCTTCCTGAGACGTGCCAGCAGTCCCACAGTAAACATCATCAGAGATGCCACGCCGTGCCCTTTCTTCAAAGGATAATTGGGTTTATTTTTGTCACCAAAGTGGTGGCTCTGAAACAACGCTGTCACTCCTGGCTCTGAGCTGTGATGCCTTCTGATTTCATTGTGTGTGTATGTGTGTTTTTTTTCTCTTTCTCCGTCTCTCTTTTCAGGGGGATTGTTGACACCCCTCTCATCCACTCGGAGAGTCTGAGGCCTCTGGTGCAGCGCTGGCTGTCAGATATCCCTGCTGGTAGACTGGCTCAAGTGACAGACCTGCAAGCTGCAGTGGTCTACTTGGCATCTGACGCCTCCGACTACATGACAGGGCATAACTTAGTCATAGAGGGTGGGCAAAGTCTGTGGTAGAAGGGCTAGATGAAGAGATGAAAACTTTTTTTTTCTCTTTCTCTCTCTCTGTCTTCACTCTCCTGGGAGAGGTGGCATTCACACGATCTCCTTCTGACACATTCCCAGCAGTATTAGTTAAAATCTTACCAGGTGTTTAACTTTCTAGTGAGTTCACATCTGTTTTCTAGTGTGATGAGATAACTAGCAGCTTTTTAGTCCTCAGTGTGTCCTGTATAGGTTCAGATTGCCGTCACGTGTGTTACGACTGGGGCACGCTTGACTTTCTAGTGGATGAAAAACACTGTTAAATACAAGATAAATAAAAAGAGGTAAAACAGCTGCCAGTCTTCTTGTCACACACTGGAAACGTGCTGCTAACATGTCTGAGAAAAATCTCTGTGAAGTGAAAGAAAAGCACAAACGTGTCACAATCTCTGCTGTATGTTCTCTTGATTATTTTATACAACAAATGCTGTTTAAACCAGGGTTATTATAGTAAACTAAAACAAAAATAAGTAGTGAAAATCATTTTTTTGTAAACTGAAACTAAATAATAACTATGTCCTTTAAGAAAAACTAAACTGAAACGATATTGCTTTGTTAAAAAACTAAAATAAAAATGAACATTTATTAATTTTAGTCTTTTACCTATAATATATCACTACCGAAAAAAAAAAAAAAACCTTGATAGCATGAATTTACATTAGGTCTCGTGACATTGAACCACAGAAATTGACCGTCTTGACATTCCAGTACATGGCGCTATCTATGCCGCAGTTGATCCACTAAAGTAGCGCAAAAATTAAACATTGAGGCATTTCCTACACAGTTCACCAACCATGTATTCTGTATACATATAGCTACATACTTCTGAGACATTATACCTGGCCCTAACAAAAACAAACTAAAAATAAATAAATAAAAAATAAAAATTAAACCTCTTTAAAAAAAACTGAAACTAGCAAACGCATTCTGAAAACTAACTAAAACTAAACTCAAATCAAAACTAATTGAAAAGTCAAAACTTTTATAACCTTGGTTTAAACACACAACACTTTTGATAAATTTGACTGTAAGTGTCGTTAAGTTTATTTTTCAATCTCTGTCTCCTACAGATGCACTTCAAAGTACAGTACATGATAATAAAAGCAATGGCTGTTTTGTATTGTGATAAATAAAGGGGTGGCTTCTTTGCACGAGTACATGTGTGTGATTTTTGAATAACCAAATTAGAGCTGCAACGATTAATCGATTAGTTGACGACTATTAAATGAATAGCCAACTATTTTTATAATCGATTAATCGCTTTGAGTAATTTTCTAAGAAAAAAGTGAAAATTCTCTGATTCCAGCTTCTTAAATGTGAATATTTTCTGGTTTCTTTACTCTTCTATGACAGCAAACTGAATATCTTTGAGTTGTGGACAAAACAAGACATTTGAGGACGTCATCTTGGACTTTGGGAAACACTGATCGTCATATTTCTCATATTTTCTGACATTTTATAGACCAAACAATTAATTGATTAATCAAGAAAATAATCGATAGATGTTGCCGCCCTAAACCAAATAAACTGGCCCATGTAAGCTGCATGTTATAAGGTACAAAACCTTGTTGTTTATTAAGTTTAAAATACGAAAAAAGTACCAGAATGTTTGGTTCAGTGATGACCACTATATGAGTCCGATGCCGGTGAGTTTATATCGTGCACCTTGACTCACCGCTCCTTCTGGTCCTTTTGTGTACCACATGCAGGATTTACAGCGTCCCAGTCCGCCTCTCTCCAGCTCTTTCTTCCCAAATGGTTCCCACAAGTGGTGCTTGTGAGCGCCATCTTAATTGCTCCATTAACTGTTTGTGCGCCGAAAAACAATACTTAAAGGAGAGGAGAGGTTGGCCGAGGACGTGACCCCCCCCAACCCAGTCGCTGCAATTATGCGAAAAGTAGCGGCCAATTAGCGCCCTCTGCAATGTGACACTGTTGCTGTTTATGTGAGCAACTTCAACTTCTCACTGTTAGTGACCGTTCTCTGATTTACATAATTGAGGGATTGGTCATTAATGGGAATGGCGTGTGAGAGGATCCCATTAAGATATGGAGTGAGATCTGATCATCTCCCTCTGCTCTGTAGCTATTTATCTCCAGCTGCATTGGCACATTAGAAATTACTGGGATTCTTATCCTCAAACTTAATGGCCAAATATCAAAGTTTGTCACAGTGTTTGCATGCAAAGTCTTGCAGAATTTGTTCACAGGAAGGCAGATTGTCTTTTGCGGGCCATTTCCCCCGTCCTGCCACCGAGGGGCAGTATAAAGACAGGCAGCCACATCACTGACACAAAGTTACAACAAGAGGTTATCACATTATTTGCTATCATCTAAAGGTAATAACGGTGAACTCTTGTCTTTCGTGTGTGAGATAAAACAAGTTCACCTCTCCAATTCTAGTGTGCAAACAGCTCAACATGAGAGACAATCAAAGAAATGCTGAATAAATACTCATGTTTTCAATTAAATGTGGTTTGATAGTGGACAGTTACATTTCAAATGCATTAAAAAAATGTAATTTTAATCAGGAGATTGGAGTAGCCTTTAAAGTCCAGAGACAATGAAGTGCAAATATGAATCCAAAGCAAGCCGATAAATTACAAAATCTATTTGCATCTACAGACTAAATCTTTAACGAAGACAAATAGGATTCAACCTTAGTGTTTTTCATTTATTCAAGTTAAATAAAGGTGAAGTTAGGACACACTTCTGAGGTTAGTTTTACTGAAAAAAAAGGGATTGTTGCATCCCTGAGTCTAGCAGAACGGAAGCAAAAAAGTTGTAATGCACCAAAAGCTGCTGTTACCCAGAGTCCTTCTGTTTCCAGCTATCCGCTGTCATCATTCAGTGTCTAAACTGTTGTTTTGCCGTCATGTTTTGCACCACATTAAACTCTTTCAGAGCCCTCTTGGAGGTCTTGTTTTCCTTTACAATTGCAGCTCAAAGAACCAAATGTATAATTTGAGCAGCAAAATGTGATATCCCCCCTCGAACGCCATACAGTGGCCTGCTTCATGAAGTGTAAGTGATCTTGAATCCATTATTTATGACCTCCTTTTGCTACCATTACACTGACGAGTGGGGACCCTGTGGTACACAGCGCTGTTGTGCTAAACAGTTCTCCAGCAGAAAAAAAAAGCCACTTGCGCCCTCACACTTGAAATCAACTTTGATTAATGCCCGGCTCTGTCACGGCATGCAACGTTTTACAGCAGCAGGCGTTCAGAGGGAGACCCGGGTCGATGGCGAACAACACGATGAGGCAATGTGTGTTGCTGAGCAGGCTGCGTCCCGGTGACAAGAGGACCCAAGGGTTTATGGATGACATATTAACATTTGACAATATCAATACACTTTTATTGATGGATTATGGCGTCCTGTTACATGGCCAGTCAGTGAGGTGTTTGAGGATGAAATGTTACCCCCTTATAAATTGAGTTGAGCCCCCTGATGCTATTATCTGAGTTGGGACTGTGCAACAGCAAAATGAAAATGTCAACATTTATCTTGTAATAAGGGCTGGTGTGAACTTCTAACTTATTGACCCAAGACGATTTAATTTGACTAATTACCTGATGGAAAATCTGCTTCAAAACAAATGTAAAACTCTAACTTTGCTGTGTCACGCATCACTTTAATTATAACAATAGTTAATTTTGAAAATGTCTTCAATCCAATGAAATGACCAAAGCCAGCAGCTGGAAAAGATAAATGAAGTAGCCACTGTATCTTGCAGCTGCTAAGACATTTCAGATACCTTACATAACCGGTAAGTATCAGTGTGTAAATATCTTGTATTTACAATGTATGCTGTGTTGCGCTTAAAGGAATAGATTGACATTTTAGGATATACGCTTATTCGCTTTCTTGCCAAGAGTTAGATGAGAAGATTGATATCGACTAACTACATAGACTGATACACTTCTTATATAGCTATAAGTATAGCTTATATAGCTATAAGTATAACTATATAAGAAGTGGACGTAGTCACCGACGTCACCCATTGGTTTGTGGACTGCCGTTTTGAAGCCTCGAGTTCATTATTTTGGCAGACACCATTTTGTTTTTTTGCAACCAGAGGTGACACGAGAGGGTGGAGCTAAGGACACTTACTGTATAGGCGACCAAAATGTTACAATTAACTGAACAGAAAACACTCTGTGAAAGGGTTAAAGTTGTAAAACGAAAACATGAACTCCTAGAACGGACAACGGCGTGGTAGCGACCTGTCAATCACAAGGTAGCCACGCCCTAAAGCATCCCCTGCTTTATGGTCTATCTGACTCTAAATGGGACCATAATTTACTAAATGAACATCATGCTGTATTGAAGAAGACTTGAAACTAGTGATTGAGACCATAAACTCATGTTTACAATGTTTACTGAGGTAATAAATCAAGTGAGAAGTAATTTTCTCTGCTTTTTATACGATCTGACTTCTTTTTGCATCAGAGGAGTCGCCCCCTGCTGGCTGTTAGAAAGAATGCAAGTTTAAGACACTTCCACATCGGTTTCAATTTTGAGACCTGTAGGTTGAATACTGGCTAACACATGTTTGTACAGTGAATATCAAGCTAGGTTAGCTTAGCTTATCTTAAAACCACAATTTATCAATTTTACATTTTGTTTTTTGTATGGATTAAACAAGAACATTAACTGTAGAGACTCGGGTCAGCATCATTGTGTTACCTCTGGACATTGCTTCCAGTCTTAATGCTAAGCTAAGTAAACTGGCTGCTAGAACTAGCTTTATATTTTCTGTACAGAAACAAAAGCGGTATTGATCTTCTTATGTAGGCTAACTCTCGGCAAGAAAGCAAATAAGCATATTTCCCAAAATGTAAAAGTACTCTAACTGTTCTTTTAAGACAGAAATCACCAACAAGACAAAACAAATTAATTCAAAGTTGTCAATTTAATTCTCTCTTACAAAAGCATCGGCACCAACTATTGACTGCTGTTTCATTTCGATCAAGAGAGGTTGCATCAAGTTTAATTGTGTTCTTGTGTGTATGTGTTGCGCTTGACTCGCTGAAGGCATTGGATCATCGTCTACCGATGTTTGTTATCTCATGTGTTATTCATTGAAAAAGCTGTTTTGCTGTTTTCTCTCCTCATGCTACCTGCTGACTTCACATGGGGTCACTTTAACTGGCTGCTGTGTGTACTCAGATGGATTGCCAATAGATGAAAGTGTGAGGACTTTGTCAAGCTGCAATATTATTATTATCGTATTCCCTTTGAAGGCTTGTGAGGTGACTTGCACAATCCGGCTTTATTGAGAACTTTTTTTTTTTTTTCACCAACATCATGTTTCTCATACTTTAGTTGTGTTCCCGTTTAGTTTCTTGGCTTTAAAAAACGTTTTCATAATCAAATCAAAACATACCTGACGTGCTTTTCTTTCATTATTTGCCATGACTGCAATAATGTGTTCCTGCTGCATTATCTTTTATCCTTTATTTAACTGTATCAGATATGATACCAAACAGGATTAGGATTTATTTTTCACAAGATGCCTCCTATGACATCTCAAGAGGTATCTAAAAAACAATTCAAATGTCCACATCCTGTATCCACATCGTAAATGTATCAGGCTTTTATTCAACGTTAATACTGAGCCGGGGAAACATTGCACTCCGAGTTCTCTAATTACAATGCAGCTAATGTGTTATTTCCTCCCCAAGTGGGATTACTTTCATCTTTCCCATTAAGATGCACATTTTGTTTGGATACTCAAATTACAAACCCCATATTAAATCTGACTGTGCAAAAGGCATTGATCATAGCCCCGATAGCTGCACTCCAACTTTGATTTAATTTGCACTTCCATTAATATCTATGAGACGTCCGATTGTCGTCTTGGGCATATTGATGGTATTGTAAGCCCTGCCTTCATATAATGTTCCCCAGCGGCAATGAGGAAATGTTACAGAGAATTAGGCCGAGAAGCAGGCTCAGTGGAACTGGCACTGCAGTCGGAAATTCATTACCCTAATAAATAGAGAGGGGGGATAAAAAAGCGAGAATCTTAAGAGAAATTTCTCTCTCCCTCTCACCACAAAAACACAAAAAAAGCCCTCACTTTGGCCTGAGAGTGGATGACTGTAACCAGCTCATTATTGCTGCCCGGGCACCCAAAGGTCTTCTTGGGACCCTGAGAAGTCTTTAAAATGTGCCTGATGATGATTCAATAGAAAAGCAGCCTGTCCATCATGAAGCTTTATGTCTACATACTGAGCTATTTGGATATATATATATACATATATATATATACGTGGCTGCATCAATGAGAATGCGGCCTAAATCTCATTAAAACCTTCAGAATAGAACGAAATGAACATCATTTAAAGAAAACACAATACAGTCGTAGATCCATTGTGAGCTAGATAAGTGTCAAGCCAATGCTGATTTCGTATGTTGATTAATGAAGTGCCAACTGAGTATATGTACTGTTCCCTTCCCTTTGTTGAAGCCCTGACACGCTGTTTTCTATGGGGAAAACACGACCGGAGCCAAGAGACGTGAGTTATGCTGTAATTAATGCAATCATGAAGATGAAAATAGCTGTTGTTGCAACTAGAAAACGACAATGAAGAGCGTGTGAACCGAGGAAGAGGAAGATTCATTGTTAGGTGACTGCGATCAGAGACTGCGCTGTCCTCCGAGGCCCTCACCGAGGCTCGACAGTGTATCTTTCAGCGTGCGGCGTCTCTGAAACAAATATGTTTTACTGCATCCCTGTAGCACAGCTTTCATTCCAGACATCTGCAAGCTTTTTTCAGTGGATGGCACAATTTCCCTTTTTGTTTTTCGAGAAAAGGGGGAGGGCTCTCCTTCTCTTACGATTCTGCCAGAGTGATTCATTTGCAGGTCATTAAAAAACTCGTCTTTTGAAAGCGTTAGGCTGCTCAGGTGGCGAAGCCTGTGCAGGGGAGACACATCGTAAATAAAGGCCGCTACATTTCAAATGCCATAAATAGGGGACACCTAAGGACCTTGCATGATTGCAGACATCTAATCATTTAATTTATGCGTGTCTAAAGGAGCCCTCATTAACATTCAAGTAGCACTCATCTGTCTAGCGGGATCACTCCGAAGGCTGCATCACTCTCAGATGGAACGTATCTATTTGGGCAACACAGCATGGCTACACACTCAGCAAGCACCTTCTCGCTTCTCCCCCCTCCTCCTCAATGTCATGAGAGACACAGCATGTAACTCTCATAACTTACCGTGTGTGATTTGTGATCCAGTGATTGTGTTGCTGTTAATGTGGAGAACCTTTGACAAAGTTAAAGTCGTATTCTCGAGGTCATAGTATACAGCGTTGGGACTAACAGTTCAGGCTGGGTTGCGGCTAGGGCTGGGTATCTTTAAAATAATTACAATGCCACTACCTTTAGAGTGCTACAGGAATTAGTCCTTAAACCTGGAAATGAGTTAACATTTTAGCACTTCTGGTTCCCTCGTCTGGAAGTCAATGGGTTTTTAGTTAGATGCCTGAAATAAGGTCTGTGGTTAACACAAGCTGAAGAGATTTTAATGTTTTATTCTACGACATAAAATGCATCAATAAATACCCCACTCGAGCATTTTTAAGGCGTAATGTGTCCTTAAAAAAGGTGGTTGCTAACAAGTGACTAAATGAGACCACTAAACGTCATCATGCCGACTCATCTGCCTCGTTGTGTATAATCACGCTCATGCAACTGTGGTTTATAGCCTAACGCTAGCTTTTTACTTCTGGCGATTTTATTTACTCTTCAAAAATCATAAAAGTGGTGTTCATCTGTGAAGATTATCTTGTTGAACAAAACGTGCAAGTGTCATAAATGTGTTTGCCACAGAGTTCATTTTCTGCCATAATATAAAACCCAATGGAAAAATCCCATTGGCTTTTTGTCGAGGGAACCCGGGCGATGCTACCTTCCTGCTTGGCCTACAGAAATACGTCATCCCTGGAGCACTCTATGCGAATGAAGTATAGAATACTTCATTCGATACCCCTCATGTGAATGGAAGCTGTGTGTGTCCCACAGGCTAATCGCCGTCGCACTGCACAGCGTTTTTGACCGCGTCGTCATTCCCTCCCCCCCAGGCTTTAAACTGGTAGCTCTGTTAGCGCTGTTGCCCTTGTTAGCTCTGTTTTGTTCTGTTAGCAACGTTAGCTGCTAGCTGCCAGCTCAGACATCTCCATGTTCAGAGCCGTGTGCCGGCAGGCAATCTCGGCTGTATGGGTTGTAGCTGATGTGGTAGTGGGCCAATCATACGTTGCAAGAATGCTTGGCTGTACTGCATGTGATTGGCTGCAAGCAAAACCATACAAATAGCCATTTTTTTCTAAATCTGGGCACAAAAAGGATCGATAGTAGGTATCGTTTGACTGGAGAAGTTTCCATACTATTTGGTACTGTGTTATTTCGGTCGCTACCTTAAAGGTATCGAGTACCGATACCCAGCCCTAGTTGCAGCAGATCATTTAACCTTTTCTCAAAGAGCTCTGTCTGGACAAAAGGTGCATCTTGGACTGTGTTTGCAGACGATCATCATCATCAGCCTTTTGATGAGGACAAGTGAAGCGTGTGATGTTTATTTTTAAAAGACTGTCTGAAGTCTTTGTTAGCACTGCGATACTGTAACACACCTCAGTGTCTGCACAGCAGATGCATGCATGACAGAAACTCAATAATAATTGCCGTGGATTGCTTTTGACACGTGCTGCTTGCTGACAGCTGCTTTGTTCTATGGTCAGATTTCATATTTAACACATCAAAGAGTTGGGATACTTCACACTCGGCTAAGGACTGATAGCAAGTCTGACACTTTGCTGTTAGGAGAGGAGAGAGTTGGTCTTTCTCTGGCGGAGAATAGAACAAGTTGCATTAAGCGTTCCTTTTTTCCGCTTTCCTGCCAGATAAATGAAGTTATACTCATGAACTCTTTTACAAGGAACGCAGTAAACATCACAGAGGAAGTGTCATGTTTACAGTGATTATGAAAGAATTATTGGCAGGAAATTCCTGCAGCATGAGAGCATACTTAAAAACTGTCCTTTGCATGAGTAATCTACTGTAAGCATGTGGATTTCATAACTGGTGTGAACATGCTCTGGGGGTGACACTACGGAAGTGTCGGAATGACTCCGCAGTTGGATGATTTAGTGCAACGGTGAGAAATGAAAGAATTTACTTTTGCTAAACCCCAATCTAAACAGTGATCGTCCAAATAGTTTATCAACCACAACTAGGCCCAGCATGTCCCTCAAGCTTAGGATTCCTCCACACGCTGAGGCAGCGAGTATATAGGGCTGCAGTAAAAATGATTGGCTACCAATCATTTAAAAAGTTTGGAGGGTTATGTCCTTTTTTAGCTTTTCCAAAACCAAAAACACAGGTGTGTAAAGTGTTAGGAATGGATTCATCTGCAGTGGCTTGAGCTGCAATCGTTAGCATGTCAAGCTAACTATCTCACTATAAGTAGCCTAATGGATCACTTCCAAAGCCTTATGAATTGGCATATTATTAATGGACTACATTAGTTTGTGGTGCTACAGGTTACACAAACGGAAAAATCCCAGCATACAACTAGCACATCCACTGTGTACCAGTCCAGTGTATTGTCCTTTAACCACAAAGTCGAAGTGTCCTTGAGCGAGACACTGAACCCCAAAGTTGCTCCCCAGGCGCTTTACGGCGGACGAGTTGGCGTTTAGTAGTCTCATTTAGCAACTTGTTAGCAACCGCCTTTTTTATGGACAAATTAAAGCTTAAAAATTCCAGAGTGGGGTATTTATTGATGTATTTTATGTCGTAGAACAAAGTGTGAAAATTGCAGAGAAGTCATCAATTCCAGTTTTTCAATATATTTCTATCTGTCCTCGGGAGTTCACGCTGTCCTAATACAGGCTGTTCTCATACACCATTCGTAGCTATACCTACAAAAAGTAAGGTACTGTAATTTGTATATATCCCACAAAATCAATTTGTATGTAATCCACATAATTGTGAACCAGGAAGTATAAAGTGCCTCGCGGGCCACTTGGAAAGAGCCAATCAGATACTTCCCTGCTCGTACTCTACCCTTGGCGTGCACCAGCCTGAACTCAAAGCGTGTCACCACCGTAAGATTGCTGGAGAATGGAAGAGAAAACTAAGCCAAAAGTATTATAGTAAGTTTAGTAGTAAAGTATTATAACATACAGGCTACAACATTGCATAAACTACTGTTCATGGAGCCACCGGTGGAAAATGTCTTTGTCGTAAAGGACGAAAGTGGACACAGTGTCAGGTTTTCCAAGAAAAATGGACCAGTTCCTGTTTCTTCACAGAGCTTAATGGAAAGCCAGGGTGGTTGGTGTGTTCACAGCACCTTTCAGTGCTCAAGGAATAAAAATATTTGGCGGCGATGCCACTATCAGACTCATCATGGCAGAAAATAACAGAACTTCAAGGGCAACTGAGAACACAAAAGATAAGTGCATTGTTGGCAGGTTTGAGCAAACAGAAATCTGTTTTTCATCTCAGGCTGTTCATCATCTGTTCTGTAAATGGATTTTTCTTTAATTGTGAACATTTTCAAAATGTACTTGTACTTCTTTACACTAAAAGAAAGGAAAACATTCGGAGGTGTTGTTATTTGTAGGTTATCATGCAAAGGTTTTACTGGTCCGGCCCACTTGAGATCAAATTGAGCTGTATGTGGCCCATGAACTAAAATGAGTTTGACACCTCAGGTTTAGGTTAACATTAGTAGCTCTGTCCAAGTTGATCTACCAGCGACAGTTGTCATTTCTGGAAAACAGTTTGTGGTTACGAATTAGAAGCCTGCCTTTCTCTTCCTCTGATTGAAATCAATGTGTACATGATTTAATGTTCAAAAAATGCTTTACTTCTCTCATACCGGCTGTGCTGCAGCACTTTTTTCACCCTCAGTCTGAAACGCTGTTTGAGCTCCGACCCCCACCCTCCCGAACAGCCCAGTCTGCTC
Organism: Helicolenus hilgendorfi; assembly: GCA_916700815.1. NCBI lineage: Eukaryota > Metazoa > Chordata > Actinopteri > Perciformes > Sebastidae > Helicolenus > Helicolenus hilgendorfi. The sequence goes on along the minus strand of CAKALG010019297.1, from coordinate 843 downwards.
TGATTGGTCAGCTCATCCACTATTGTGATTGGTCAACCGGACCAAACTCTTCGGACTCCGCTCCAGCTCCGCTCTAGCTAGCTTTGTTTGAGAGCGTGCCAAACTATCTGTTATGCAAATGTGTTACTTGGTGACGTCACAACATTACGGAAGAAATGGCGGGACATCCATCAAGGCGTTTCAGGAGCAGTGTTTCTGTGGCGTGGACTTTGGGCTTAATAACTTTGCAGACCTTTTAAATGCACAAAGAACTATATAACACACTAAAGGAAAGGGAAAAAGCACAAATGCATAATAGGTCCTCTTTAAATCTGCCACCATTATCATTGTAAATTAAAGGAGAGAATAGAAAGCCAACGGTCAGTTATAGTTTACACATCGTCAGCACAAGCCTTGAAAACTGGCTGATCCTGAGTCAGTGTAGCTCTTATTAGGTTTTACTATGAACCCAGACGGCCGGGAGGAAAGTGGAAGTATGTAAGGATAATGTGATAAGTCCCCTCATCAGCCCATGAAGACCTGCAACACCCCCGCTTCATAAGGTAAGGAAAAGCAAGGCGGGGGCCCTTTAATGGCTCTGAGTTAAACACCACATTTCACCCGAGTGAGAGAGGCATGCTCTTCTCTATAGGCAGTATCCAGCAGCATTTTGATGTCTCTAACAAGAACACAATAAATTGTTCCTCATTATTCAGTAATTAACTCCAATGCGCCGGGTCCCCATCCCCCTGCGCCACGCTCTAAATCACCACCCTCCTCCCCTCTTCTCCTCCTGCTACACAGCTCTTTAATTTCCTCTATGCTTGTGGGGGGTGGGGGCAAGAGAGGCTGGAAGTGAGGGAG
>CAKALG010019296.1:0-16060 GCA_916700815.1 Helicolenus hilgendorfi | reverse complement strand
GACACTGAGGAACTTTTAACTGGTTATGAAACATCCTGATGCCTCTATATGACCTACAGAAGTAAACGAGACCACCAGCAAGAAAATCGTCCGTTTCTACATTGTTATTCTTAATGCTTGTCATCGGGTCAAAATCATGCAACTTCACCAGAAACTCCATCAGCTCAGACTCCAGCGGGACCTCCAGCAGCGACCAGCCGCAGACAAACAGACAGACATCCTGCGGTCGTTCAGAGCTTGTATCACCTCTTATTATCAACATATTTTGCTGCTAATATCGCACATTGATTTTCCTCTCCACACATAAATACAATATGGCAGTTTCTGAGGATTGGGGAGATGGATAAACTCAGGATATATGTTATTTATTTTTTCAAAGAATCTCTCACATCCTGATATTTCTCACAGTACAGTAAAAAGTGAGATTCTGTCTCCATCTCTCTTTGTATAATATTATATATACACATGTGTGTATATATATATATATCTTATATTTCTCACAGTACAGTAGGAAGTGAGATTCTGCACCTTGTAGGGTCTTTGTGTTTCACAGTACTGAAGGTGTATATGATTGTCTGTGCGGGTCTTTGTGTTGGTATTAATGAACCAGAATACTACTTGATTGATTGATTACTATTGTGTGTTTACATACATTTGAGATCAGTGTTTGTGTTTGAAATATTTTTTAAGCGCATGTGTGTGTGTGTGTTATGGCTGGCTAACCTTCCCTCTCTTCACAGAATGAGTCATACCTGCCATACGTCCCGAGTGCAGCAGCCAACAGTTACGCTGCTGCTCCTCCACGGCCAGTAAGACCCTGATTAACCACACACACTCTGAACCATCCTTGCTGTTTAGTTGTAGACAGAAAGTTCAGTAGCATATCAGGCAGTTATTATAACTAAAAGAGAGGAGAAACTCTGGAACAGTCAGCCGACTAGACCATTTCACAATCTGATTCAGACAATTTCTGTTCTTTAAAGATAAGTTTCCAAACACCAAAGAAAAAGACAAGATTGATTCAATTAAAGCACAATGACATAAGGTCATCATGGTTTTGTCAATGAGGAAATAGGCCAGTTTCCTCAAACAAAACAGACGCTGGTTCCCCTTTTTGCACACAGCTTCATGATTAGCTTTCACAGTTGAGCTTTGAGTCAAGTCCAATTTGCGCACATTCCACTGTCTGACTCTTGATGGATGTGACTTCATGTGTGTGGGCATGTCTTCTAAAATCAATTATCATGTCTTTGGTTTTAGATATAATTGAATATGAAATGAGATTGTATTTTTATTTAAATATTTCTTTGATTATAAAATAATTCCTGGCATTAGTAGTTTTAATTATATATTACAAATTGCTTAGAGCTAGTGTTAGCAAGTTAAACAGGTCATAATTCTTTCTCTAATATCTATTTCATATTACTGTGAAAACATCGCCTTCAAACAACTGTATTTATTCAAGTTTCTCATCAAAAACTAAATTTCACAAGATTACATTTGAACACATCATGATAGCGTTATAATTTATCTTGGCCTAATGATAATTTTTACTGACCTGAGTTTTAACGCATCATAATGTAGCTGTTAACTGCTGCTGTCTGCAGACAAGCCAGTCACAGAGATTACTCTGAGCAGCATGCACAGGAATGAATTACATTAAGTGTCTGATTTAGTTAGTTGTCCCAGATGTTTTTAAGGTTGTTCCTCCGAGGCTTATATTGCAGTTATTGTGAGCTTTAGGTCTCCTTCACTCATGCTGAAGAACTTCCGGCATGTTGTGTGTGTGGCTGTAACGTTACTGTCTGTGCCACTGTGTGCCGATGTTAACTATCTTGAGGCGACGGGACACGTATTTAAATGTGACCGGCAACAAATCGGAAATATGACAGTGACACTTCATTTGGCCACTGCCCTACACCTTTAGGAGACTAGCGGCAGGTCCTGAGTCTATTCAGTCCAAAGGGAAAAGTGGATGTGAGCACAGATTATGACCATTCTTCACAACCAGAAAGAAGGAGAAAGTGAGTTTGGTGACGTGAGTGGGGGCGGACTACTATGATCCATCAAATTTGCGCAAAAGTTACAGGGATTGGTTAAATTTGCGTGAATTGTTGCGATCGCAACATCGCAAATTCCTGGAAGGACTGATTTAATATGCCAAAAAAACATTTAGTATGTCTCAATACATAGTATGTCAAATGCAGTATGCCAAAAATACCAGGATGTCCTACTACATCGGGTCACATTTTGCAGTATGCAAAAGTTATGATGAAGTATTATTTCCCAATAGTAGGCATACTGCATGCAAGATTGCATACTTTGTAAGGGCAGCTGCAGTACGTACTAAAAGTAAAAAGAAAAAGTATGCGATTTGGAACGTAGCTTATTAGGTTTATACATATGATTGCTTCTCATTACACATTCAAATCATAATTATATCAGTATTGTGCTACTGGTGCCTCTTTGGAAGATAGTGACAGTGTAAAGTTTCTTTCTGTCAAAATGATATCTTGTTTAACTAACAACCACAGAACCAATGATGGGTCTGTGTCTTCCTGCGTGTGTAACACAAGCCCAGCTTGAGTATGCAGATACGGTGATGGTTATTTGTGGACATCTAGTAGTTGAATTAGATTTGCTGGAGACCAGCTGACTCTTTTATCTTTCACTTAACAACCCTTTCTGGAGAAAGTGCTCTGACTCCTATTCTACTTCTGAGTAAATGGTGACAAAGGAGATGTCACAACCATTAATTAAATTTATTAGGATTTTGTTAGTATTTATTATCTGCATTTATTGAAGTCCAGATGTGTGGGCAATTTAGAGTTTCCAGTTGAGCTGCATGTCTTTGGAATGTGGGAGGAAACCGGATCCTCCGTAGAAAACCCAAAGTCAACACGGGGAGAACATGCAAACTGTGCTGAACTCCTCAACCATGGTCTCGTCGTCTGGTTCCTCTGTGCTGAACTCCTCAACCATGGTCTCGTTGTCTGGGTCCTCTGTGCTGAACTCCTCAACCATGGTCTCGTCGTCTGGTTCCTCTGTGCTGAACTCCTCAACCATGGTCTCGTCGTCTGGTTCCTCTGTGCTGAACTCCTCAACCATGGTGTCGATGTCTGGTTCCTCTGTGCTGAACTCCTCAACCATGGTCTCGATGTCTGGTTCCTCTGTGCTGAACTCCTCAACCATGGTCTCGATGTCTGGTTCCTCTGTGCTGAACTCCTCAACCATGGTCTCGATGTTTGGTTCCTCTGTGCTGAAATCCTCAACCATGGTCCTGTTGTCTGGTTCCTCTGTGCTGAACTCCTCAACCGTGGTCTCGATGTCTGGTTCCTCTGTGCTGAACTCCTCAACCGTGGTCTCGATGTCTGGTTCCTCTGTGCTGAACTCCTCAACCGTGGTCTCGATGTCTGGTTCCTCTGTGCTGAACTCCTCAACCGTGGAGTCGTTGTCTGGTTCCTCTGTGCTGAACTCCTCAACCACCATGGATCCTTCAACAAGGGACTCAAGGTGGTACTTCTTGAAGAGACAACTGATCAGTATTTGCATTATGTCCATAACATTGTAAATCATATCGGTAATTGGAGATTCCGAAGTTTCACACTTGACAGAATCCTCAGATTCTTGGCTGGCTGCCTGATAAAAGCCATTAAGCAGTTGACCCTCTTGGCCACTTTTTCTGCGACAAGTTCCAGCAGTTGTTCAGAGTAATCAGAACTCTCCTCTACGACTCCCAACAGTGCTCCAAGACAGTGTTGAAGGGAATTTCCAAGGCTGGCTTGGATATCCTCCTCTGTCAATGTGTGATAGTTACGAGATTCAGTCTCGTTCTTTAAAAAGAGAAACAGTCATACTTTAGCTAACTGATCTTCTCTGGGCAGTGACATTTAAACTTTTTTCAGAACTTGAGGGGAACAAACTCAACCCTGATAATTGATGATAGTATTGTATAATATAGTATAGTATAGTTTCAAGAAGCAATATTGATCATTACCTGTATTTTCTGTTGACTCTGAAGGTTACAACATTCGAGTCCACATACAGTAATGATGTTTGAGAAGAAGACGTAAGTGAATAACATCGTTCTGGGCTGTGGAAGCTTTTGACCTACATTGTGACAGAAGTGTCGCTGGGTTTGCTGGCACTCTCCACTAAAATGTGAGCCCTCTCAAAAACATCAGGTCCCACAACATCCACGACCTGGTTGTAGATTGTCTCTATAGAAAACGGCTAAACAGGAAGTGACTGATTGTAATTGTCTGGCCATAATACGGAATCTAAATAGGATTTCTACATAAAAGATATTGTTAAATGTAGTATATTATTTTTTCAGAATACCAAAGACAGTATTTACATATTAAGTTCAGGCAAAATTGAAAAAATGAAATAATTGTTTGCAATATAAATACACAATTATGAGATCATGATTGAAAGCATGATTTGTTCTCTTGGAGCTATAATAATCAAAGTTCTACCAAAAAAATTGTTTATTTGGTTCATTTTAGACAATCACAGTTGTCTTACATACTCATTACTTTGAATAAAACACAGTATTAATAGTAGTAATAATGTACATTGATGTTGTCTTCCGAGATACACAGATACATTTGGTTTTGAGCTGAATGTCTGTTCTCATTCGTTTGTCATCCTTTTAGTGTGAGCCTAACAGAGCTCTCCAGGATACACAGGAGATATAAGAGATTGCGACTCGCTGAAGATGCTGAAGAAGAATCCTGGGACATGTACAAGAACAGTGAGGTCAGACTATGATAGACGTTTTGACATTTTTGAGCCCTGCGAGGTGAAGAACAGCCACTGGTTTGGGATTTTAACTGTTATACAACTCGCCTTGAAAAAAATCTGATTTTTTGTTAATATATTGCCATTGAGTGATGTGTTGTCACTGTCTGAAATTACAGCACTGACTCCTACAGGGAGGATCTGGACGGTTCACCCACAGACCTGTGAGTGGGCGCACAAGATGGTTGTCGATGCTTTGAAGTGTCATTGGAAGATGCCAACATGTAAATGTAAACCTTTTGAGTCCGTGTGACTTTTATTAATCTGGGCTGCTTGTATATCGGTAAGTTTAACCTAAACAGCCTAGAGATCATATATTGACTTATTCAAACACTGCCTTGCAATGCAACATTTAAATTCTCCTACAGCATTTTTAAAATGGAGCAGAACAGTTACCAGTATGTTAAACCAAACAATGCACTTTTCAGTATGAGTATGGATTTCTATTGAGCAACACAACTTGATAAACATCCTTTCAAGCTTTGTCCACTAGAGGTCACAAACACACTGTTACACGCCTCCAGAATATTGAATATATTATTGTGCTCTGATATTTTTTGGTGGCTAGCAAGCACACAGAGAAGCTTGTTGGGCTTAAAAACAGCTGACAATTTCAGATGGACACACTGATTATGATGCTGAGATTGAACATGAAGAGTGAATGAAAGTGGTTGAAAAACATCCTCTGGTCAGCCTCTGTTGTCTTATATGATTTATTTAAGGAGAACACACACTGGTTGTATGTGTCTTCTGAAGTAAGACAGTAAAAACAGTCCTACATATTATAAAAGAAGAATGAGGCACAATATAGCTTTTTATAATATTTTTTATCATTATTGTCAGATAATTCATGCTAAATTCTTCGGTTAATTTTGTGTGTCTCTTATAGTCACTTTGTTCTTACATGTATTATGCTAAATCATGTTGTATATATTAGTTTTTCTTCAGATTTCAGAATGGCGGCGGCGTCACAAACTTTCTCATTTTAAAGAAAGAAATAGACATTAACATAACATAGTATTGATTCATATTTGATAGTTGGACCGTTTGGTTGGAGTTTGCGAGTGATTGACAGCTGGCTCTCATAGACAGCAGACCTCAGATCAGCTCTTACTGCTTGTTTTCCTCCGGTCTGTGAAATCTTGCAGTTGCCCTTAGGAGCACGGGAGGACACAGAGGCACATGATTTTTTTTTTTTCAGGTTACCTGTTTCATGCACTACTGTCACGATATAGCGACCGTTTTATAAAAATAACTTTTTTTAATCAGATTTGCTCCAATCTCGCCTACTTCAGATTTTAAGTGTGGGGGAGGGGGGTCAGTTTTCCTTTAAAATTTTCCTATCCTTGACCTCTCCTTTCTGTTGCATAAGCTAATAAGACTAAAACCATCATCTGATCTTCAAGACAACAAGGTTAAAAGTTCATATAATGTGAATATATTCATTTTTAGCCATGCTAGCAGCATCTATCAGTCCACACCTTTGTTCCAGACTGAAGTATCCTTGTCTGTCCTGCTGAAAGAGAAACCTGCTTTCATCTCTCTCTGTGTCTCTGCCTGTAGAGAGATGCCAGGCAGGTTCTTGCTCAGCTTCCAGCCCAGAGGAGAGCCAAGGTTAGCTGGGGACTGCCAACCACCAACCACCCACCATCTTTCTGATGGTAATGAACATCCATTTACACAGAGCCTACATTTGTATACACACACAAATGTTGGCAAAGCATTTGGCTCACTGTTTTTGTGACCAGGCTGAAGCTCCTCGTACCCAAACAGAAAATGTGTGTCAGAGAATCGGGGGCTAGTCTTTGCCATCATCACCTGACAGAAATAAAATAATGCTTACTGGGCTTAAGCAGAAAAAAAGAAGCTGGGTAGCTGTCTTGTATTGTAAACTTTTGGCTACTTTTGAGTGAGATCCCACAATGAAGATTTTCTTATTTTTTTTTATAAACTGTCAAAAGGATTTTTCCATTTTTATTTTTTGTGCTCTGGGGATGATCATTTTAATGTACACTACAGTACCTGATCCAGTCAGTGTTAAGCAGCAGAGACAATTGTTTCATGTAGTTTTATTGAAAAACAGCACAGAAACGTTGTATTGTCCTACATCTTTAAAGGATGTAGGACAGGAAGCAGTTCGCAGACCCTTATTTAATCTCAAAGGTGTTTTATTAATGCTTCCTTGCCCTGAGTTGTGCTTATTCTTTAAAAAATGTAATTCATCCTTGATTTAAATATTCATTCAAATGCTTTTTTCACTTTGTAGTGCTACATACTTGAATTACTACAGAGGCACGGTTTTATACAACCTACATAATCCAATTGGAGAAGCAGGATCGTCGGAGCAGAAGCACAACATCCCTCTCCCTCATCCATCAGTGCCACACCAGCCAATTTAACCACGGCAGGTTAGTTTGTCTCAATCAATAAATCCTCCTCCGAGTTGGTGAATATAATGGATTATTGGATTCTTCACCTAATAGGATGCCACAGAGCATGCCGTCCTCTCATTATCGCCCATACTATGGATTGCATTTCCCTTTGTGTGTGTTGTTTTCTGCCTGACCAGAGCGTGCCTCCCAACACATCTCGTATGTTTCAAAGCCATCTCCACAGTAACGGGCTGGATCAAAACCCTAACGCGACCCCTGCCCGGTGGGCATCCAACCAATATGCTGCAGAGTTAGCTGCTATCACATAGGTTCAGGAAAATGTTCAAGTTTTGCAGTAGAGCTCAATGATTTCATTTTTAAAAATTGTGTTTTTTTCTGTTCGGTGCGCAGGTGTCCACTAAGACTTCTTGCTACTCCCAGTATGACACCAAGCTACTCGTACTGTATATCAACCACAAGACATCAGACAAAACACCGCTGCACCCCTTCCTGTTTCAACCCATCTTCACTCCAGTCACTGTAAGTTACTTCATAACTTCCAGAAAGTCTGTTCTGCTTCTTAACGGTTTTTAATATATATTTTAAAGTAAGATTTCCTTCAGCTGAGGACAATATTCAAAATCAACACCATCTTTTAGCTCCACGATCTGGAAAGTTATCCGGCCAGTCTTCTGTGTGCCTCTGCGTTAACGCAAATTTGTTTTAACACCACTAATTTCTTTAACGTATTAATGGGACCGATCTTTTGGATGTTACAGTGGGCTCAGTTTTAAAGCTAGTGTGAAGATACTGGCATCATATGAAACTAAAAAACCTAAGGAATAGTTAAATAATGCTCCAAACTTATGCTAAAGTTTGACAAGGAAAAACTGGCATGGCCATTTTCTAAGGGGTCCCTTGACCTCTGACCTCCAGATCAGTGAATGTTAATGGGTTCTATGGGTACCCACGAGTCTCCCCTTTACAGACATGCCCACTTTATGATAATCACATGCAGTTCGGGGCAAGCCATAGTCAAGTCAGCACACTGACACACTGACAGCTGTTGTTGCCTGTTGGGCTGCAGTTTGCCATGTTATGATTTGAGCATATTTTCTTATGCTTAATGCAGTACCTGTGAGGGTTTCTGGGCAATATTTGTCATTGTTTTGTGTTGTTAATTGATTTCCAATTATAAATATATACATACATTTGCACAAAGCAGCATATTTACCCACTCCCATGTTGATAAGAGTATTAAATACCTGACAAATCTCCCTTTAAGGTGATTAAATATCTATCGATTGACAGCTCTAACAATCACACATTTAGTTAAATATTGTGCGCAACAATTTGCCTGTGTGTGTGTGAATACTCTATTTATTAGTGTGTTGACCTCCGTAAATGTGTTAATCATTCTTTATCCTCGTATAAATCTGATTTGTACGGACAAAAATATCAGAAGCTACACACAAACACATTTGTTAGTTTCATATGTAAATGAATGTTGTGTATGTGTAAGCATTGGGATATACATAATAATATTCTTTAATTATATTGGGTATTTTTGCAGAGCATCATAGTCATTTGAGTTTTAAAATCCCACGTATTAAACTTGCAGATTAAATGGAAAACTCCTGCCACTTTTCCTCCCCTCCCTGTAAGAAACGGTCTTATCACAGATCCAACTGTGTTAGCCGATCTGCCATTTCAGCTTATGATTGTGTCTGAGTGCCAAGCTCCTTTGAATGCTTGGGTGTCTTCCAAAAAATCTGAGCTGCGGCATGAAAGTCTGCATTGTTACATCGTCTCCCACTGTTTGCAAGATTCACACCAGATAATCTGATGCTGAGCAATATATCTGATTTCTTTCCTCAACATTACATTTTACTTTTTTTATGTAATCAGATGAGATGGAGATCTAATCTGGACACCTCACCCTTTTTCAAACTCATCAAGATAAATTCATCCTAATGCGAGCATGTGAGAATCAGCTGACCTGGCAGGATTTCAGCCTCTGCACCGGGTGTTACAAACCCCTCTCAATGCTGAGAGGTGAAAGGAAAGAGCAAAGTGAGTACCTAATCTGTGTGGAGAATGTGACCCTGCCTTAAACCACACAGGGGGGCAACTATAAGGCCCCCTTAAACAAAAGAGCACAGTACATAAACTCGCAGCTTTTTCTTGGCACGGTTTCTGTGCACGCAGTATGGAAAGAAAGGTTCATAAAAAAATGATAATACAATAAGTAGGTTAGCGTTAAGCCTTTGAGGTTTTAATTCAATATTTCCAGCTGAGATAACGAGAGAATGCGCACACAAAGTGATTTTTAAAAGATAATTTAGAGTTAAGGGAATTGATGGACATTGTGGGAAATACAGTAATTCACTTTTTGCAGAGTTACATGAAAAGATTGATACCACTCTCATGTCTTATCAGTAAATATTAAGCTAGTGCTAGCAGACATTAGCGTAGCTTAGCTCAAAGACTGGAAACAGCTAGCCTGGCTTTGTCCAAAGATAACAAAATCCACAGCACCTCTAAGGCTTACTATAGATAATTATTATTATAGATAATAATATCATTATTGTAGATAATAATGCACTAATGTCAGATCTAGTTTGTTTAATTTTTGCAAATACTGAAGTGTATAAAAAAACAGACTTCATGTAGCGGTTTCATGCTAACGGTCTGCTGGTGTTAGCTTCAGCCTAGAGTTAGGAAAGTTATATCAATATTCTCATCTAACTCTTGGCTAGAAAACGAATAGGCATATTTCCTGAAATGAAAAACATGTTACTTTTGTTTATTTTATCACTATGAGTTCTGGTATATCACTCATATTTTTCAAATGGGATGTGTGGAACTATTTTTAATTTGTGTTCATGAGCCATGCACTTTTTGTTCAGCAGAGCCATTCACATTTTGTTGTATGTGTGGTGTGTATATAATAATGTGAAATGTGCTCATTGTCAATGAATAAAAATAGATGAATTCAAACTTTAATTGGTGTCATTTCATAAATTTCTTAAATTGAGAAGTTGCGCAATTGGTCTTACGCTTAAAATAAGAAAATAAATCTTGTTTGTCTGCTGGGCTTTCATGCAAACCATTGTGGTAGCTTGTTACTGGTAATTCTAGCTCAATATTAGCTGTGATATCGTATTAAGAAAAAGTTATTTTTTGCAGTGTATACACAGAGACACTGTCCGATACATTCATATAATCACTCGGAAATTTTTATTATAGACGTGCAGAAAACAGTATTACAAAACATGATTCTCACATTACAATCAAATATGATTTCTGTCCATCTCTGTGATTTTTAAATACTGAACCAGAAAACATTATACTGTAAATATTTTTGATGTAACAGTTTATCTGATCAACAGGAGCTAGCCTATAGCCAGCTAAATTTTCTTTCAGCATATCCTGTTGCACCACATGGCTCATTGTCTAAAAACAGACCGCGCTGCTTTCCTCCTCTTCTTCCTATTGAATTGTGCTCTTGCTCTCTCAATAGATAACTGAATAGGACTCATGATGGGAGATGTTAAGGTGGTCATGTGGGGCTTTTCAGATCTATGTAGATGGAGCTCTTCGGTGGTGGCGACTTTGGGTGGTGTGGTTGTAAAAGTCATTGATGTTTGTTCAGTTTGTATGGGGATAGAAACTCCATCACTGAGAGCAGCAGCCATAGCTTTCTTTCTTGGTTTTCTTTGCTGTCTGATTGTCGGCCTGTGTCGTTTTCTAATGACAGAAGGGGCTGCTGTGATGGTAGTAAAAAGCCTCCATTCACGGTGAGTTTCGGTTTCTTCTGCAGGAGTGGCTGCAGGGCTTTTCAGTGCATCGCTCGTCTCCGGAGTCGGAAGTGTTGGAAGCAAATTTTCAGAGCCGTTATGAAAAAGTGGGTTTTCACTTGAAAGAGGCAAAACTGTTTTCCTCCTTCTGCTTCTCAGTCCTTTTGACTTTTGCCTTTTCAGAACACTAAAGGAAGAGCTCAGAGGCGTAACGTGGACGGTCGTCTTCCCTCCGTAAGCGTCCATCCTGTGCGAAACCTGCCGCTCTGTGATGGGCATCGACAGTACGGTGGGAGCCCCGGTGAGAGGCATCGCTTTCAGATTGTCCGTGGAGGAATTTTCATGGGCAGCGGCCACAATAGAAGAAGCCGAGCTGAGTTTCCTCCTTTTTTTCCTCCCCTCTCTGTCTCCTCTCTCCTTTGACCTGTTCCTTTTGACTTTGGAGATTACAATGGGGCTACTGGCAGCGCTGACAGCGAAGCTTTGTTGCTCGGGCTGTGCCGTTGGGATTATGGTAATGACGGCTGTGACAGAAATGTTGTCTGTTGTGTTCGTTACGACCTCTTCAGAGGAAGGAAGAGGGATTTTCTTGCTCTTCTTTCTCCTCCCCTTTCTGGACCTTCTGGTGGTTGCTTCATGTGGAATAACAGTTGTCGTGGTTGTTGGCGTAGAAAGAGTGATTTCTTCCGTGGACTCTGCTGGCTTCTTCTGGACCGTTGTAGATGACGTCATGGAAACGGTCTCCTTATCCATCGCCGGTTCATCTTTCATTACTTCGTTAAAGGGCTCTTCTTTCCCTCCGAGCTTATACTCACCGTCACCAACTCTGTTTGTGTTTCTACTTGATTTCTCGTGTTTGTGTGACTCGCTGATGAAGTTACTTAGAGCGATGGCTTCTTCTGCTTTGCCACCAGAGGGCGAAACCGCAGCGCCCTCCTCTGCTTTCTGCTTCCTCTTCCTCCCCTTTCCTTTTCCTTTTCGCTTTTTGGTGGTTTTCTTCTTCTTCCCCGTGTTCTTCCTCTTTTTCTTCTCTGAGCTTTGCGTCTCACCTTTATCGGAATCGGCAGCGGAGCTTTGAGAGGTGGAGACGGTAGCGAGGACCTTGATGAAGTCCTCCGCGGCGGTGACAACGTTTCTGAGCGAAGGCTCTTCAGGACCTGACATCGTAGACTGTGTTGTGCTCTCTGGTTTCTCTTCTTCTTCTTCTTTGCTTTTCTTGGACTCTTTCTCCTTGGGAGGAGCCAACGTCAGCTCATCGATGACGGCGATACCGCCAAAGTCGTACGGGACCGCCTCTTCCAGCACAGCAATGGGAAGCTTCTCATAACGTTTACACCTACGAGAGAGTGAACGAAGTGGAGGTTTGTGTGTGGGGATTTCAAAAAAGTAATACAGCTCCAAATGTTCTTAAAACTTTAACACAAGAGATACTTACATGCCATACCAGTGGCGCTCTGCACACTGCTCTTCATAGGCAAACTCAAAGCAAGGCACGCCGATGACGTTGAAGAACGCTTGACCAACCACCCTGGAAGATGTGTCATTGACTTTCCTCAGGCAATCTTTCAACCTACAAGGAGAAGGAAAATTCAGTCTCATCTCTTTCAGGAGATGGCAATGCAGTTGGACCTGTAAGAGTAGAGTAACTCCATAACAGGACGTAGGCATATCTGCTGAATTTTACCTGTTGCTACGATTCCACTCCTGCGGTTGCTCCTGGAATGTAATGCATTTGCAAGGTACCTGCCAAGCTGTACCAAATTTTAGATGAAGTGTTGCATTAATCACTACCCTTTTCATAATCAGATGATCATTGCAATATTGTTATATTATTGTCCTTTAGTCTATGGCGACACATTGATCACGTGGTCTTTGTGATACTTTCTCACATTTTAACTCTATACTTTTATTTTGACACACACTTGCCATTGTTTTGTCAAAAGCTGAAGTTTCCTGCCGTTAAAACAACGTCCATTAACTTTTACAGTAAGATCTTGAATGAGGAAACTCATGACTGCATCATTGTTGAAATAAACTGGGAACTTGTAAAAAAAATTAGGCCACTTACATTTATCAGAATGAAAACAAAAAATTGATGGTCAATGCAAAATGTAACCTAATTTTTATGAGTTCCACAAAACAACATTTGTCAGAAGCTGTTCATTGAACTTAATGTCTGAATTTCACCATATATATTTTCACAAGTTCTGATATCTGTAATTCCTTCTGATGCGGTTCTTTATGTTGATTGTGATTGTTAAAAACCCCTGAGGCTGATTCTTTAAAAGGCAATGTTTTTTATTTATTTATCTATATGAGAATGGATAATGATATTTTCATTGTTCCACATGCTGTCATACTTTTCATATCTTTTCATCATGATAATTGGACATTTGCTTAAAAAAGCACAACAATGGTCCAATTAACAGTGAATTGAGTTAAATGCTGTAATGGCAATTTTCATATCTGCAGTTGACACTCCAACACCCCTGAGGAGTAGGCCAAAGTTAACACTGTACCTTTAGATAATCTCAGGGCCTCACATGTTCAACCTTGTTATAAACATAAGCATTAAGACAGTGACCCGACAGTTTTGCCTTCTGTAACTGTAAACAACAGATGGCTGAAGTACTTGTTTTGTCTTGTGATGCTCTGTTGTCTGTTCTGTGCTGACGTAATGATACACTTTATATCTTTCTCTTCTTTGCACTTGTCTGTGTGTTATGCTTTAGTATGTATAAATACTGACTACTCTTGTGTTCGGGCCTCACTTGTTTCAGTTCACTCAGGTGACTGTGCTCGTGAGTCCACAGTCACCTGAGTGATGCTTTTCTTATTAATATATGATTTTTTATTAAATTTACTTGAAAGACAAGTTGTGACCTTGGTTTGTGCCTTGTTTTAACAGAAACTGCCACCACAATGCAAGCTGATTTTTTTATCTATAGGCTACAGAGGGGAGGTGACACTTCAATATTTACTCACGCATTATCACAGTCACAATGACAGATGGAATGCCACTTGAAGTTAGTGTGGCCGTAATTGGAGGAGAAGGCGTGGATGACATGAGGGCAGTGGTCGTGGGTCCGGCAGCAGCTGTCGGTCTCTGCAAAATCTCCTGCAACAAGGAGGAGGTCACATTTATTATTACACATTCGCATAATTACGCATAATTGGCTAAAAGATATTGAAGAGTTACAGATACAGATACAGATAGCTTTATTTATCCCCGAAGGGCAATTCAGTTTCTGCAGTCCAGCGAGACATATACATACACATTCATACTGCACAATCATCAATGACAGAGGAAACACAGTGTAGGTGGCATATGGGGAGGTGCAAGATCAATAAAAGTACAAGAATAAAAATATTCTCAATAAAAAAAAACAATAAATACAAGAATAAAAACAAGACGAGATAAAAAGAATAACTTTACATTCAAAGTAAATAAAACATTTTTGTTATCGTTCATCCAAGATAGCTACTCTGCGTTCAGCACACTGTAAACAATTGCTGTTCATTTACAGCAGGATTTCAACAGTATTAAGCTGTTATTGCTAAAAACAGTGTTTTACTGTTAATACAAAAGAAAAGCTGTTATGCTCATAGGCCGTTTTTTAACTGAACTATAATGCATTCTTACAAAACAGCCCTTTACTGCTGATCAACTGTCTAAAGTATCATCAGTAACAGTTTCATGCAGTATTTGTTTTAATTCTGGGACCTGATCTGCACATGTGAGGCTTGTACATTGTACATGATTGTAAAATCAGTTAATTAGCTCTGTTCTTCACTCACATGTTGTTATGGTTTGCACTCTGTGCTTGTAGCCAGCTATAGACACACATTTTGGGAAAAGTGTCAACAAGTCTCTAATAGCCTTTTTCCTAACAAGTGCCTTTAATTGTATTTAGTGTGACTATTCCTATGTCTGAAACCTGCTAAGTCTATTCATCTAGGCAAAAAATTATGTTTATTAAAATGTATGTAAAAACAATAGTGCATCAAAACAAATCAGTAAGATAATGTAAAAGAAAGGTGGAAAAACAGCTATATAATGTATCTTTAAACAGTAAATTAACTGTAAAATACTGTAATATTAATAATAAAAAAACAACTGTATTTTTCATTAACAGTACAAAGCTGTAAATTTCAGCATCAGTACAATAATGTTAATTTTACAGTAACATAAAGGCAACCCTGCTGCCAGCTCTTTACTGTTATTTTACTGGGAAATTCTTAACAGTGTAGATCCATGGTACCTCTCAGCTGTTGATTATATCTCAAAGGGCTTATTATGATGTTATTTATTTATTGGTGTATTGTGAATACTCTGTTTCTGTTGTTTGTTTGTTGTTGTCTGACTTGGTGGCAACCGAATTTCCTCTCTAGGGATCAATAAAGCAGTCTATATATCTATCTATCTACCCACAAATTAACCCTCTCCTCTCCTTCTGCAGGTTTTAATTCAGTGAGGGTAATATCTACACTGTAAAAAAAGACATTTTTACAGACTTTAAAGACTTTTAATGTCAAAAAAGACATTTTTTTACAGTTTCTTTCAAGAAATTTTACATTTTGTGTCTGTATTTCAAAATGACAGAAAAAAAACTGTAAAAATGACATGTTTCATTTGTGATTTATATGTAAATGGTCTTAGATTTACAGTATTTTTTGTAATCACAATCGTAATCGCAATCTGTATTTAAACTTTCCTAATCATTTTTAGAGATAATTATTCTGTTTTTTTAGAGGTTTATGACTCTATTTTAACAACTAATTGGTTATTTTACTGGGAAATTCTTAACAGTTTACCTAGAAACATTTCCACCAGCCACCACTGTATTGAAGAGTTATATATAACCCACCCAGTTGGCCGTAATGATCAGCCATGTTTCCAGCTCCACACCACAGAGTCCCAGGATAAGTGAAGCCTCTCTTAGATCTTTTTAACACCTTGTCCTGCAGCACAGACTCATCACTGTCACCTCTTGACCTCTCCTTGAACTCTACGCACGTCTCTCTGGCTTCATCCATGCGCGCGAAGAAGCGCGTCTCCAGCTGCAGCGCGTCTCCAGCTGCAGC
>CAKALG010019295.1:0-22254 GCA_916700815.1 Helicolenus hilgendorfi | reverse complement strand
CGCGACGCTGAAGGCTCCGTCGCCAAATGTTCTCAGCCGGGTGTGGGGGGTGGAGAGCCGACCCGTGTCAGAGGATTGTAGTTTCTGGGATGGAGTGTAGGGGTGGAGAAGGTTGGACCTTTCTATAAGCGATCTATGTACATGGAGGTTTGTGTCTTTAACAATGACAAAATGAAACACAAAAAAATATAAGATTAGAGTGTACTTACAGATCAAAGAATGAACAGTAAATGAATAAAATAAAATGGTGAAATAGCACATTTATCTCACCTATCAGCAAAAAGCAGTATACCATACCAGCAGTCTTGGCAGCCTTCACGTTAAGCTGTGCATTCTGCTTCATATATGGCAGCCTTGGGAGGTTTAAATGACGCGGTGAGAAGAATTCAGTGTGAAATAGGATGTGATGCTGCACAGAGGTGCTCCAGTCCCACAGGCTGTGTTGTAGAGCACGGCTGGACTTCACAGACTCCTGCCTGCCTCCCAACAGCCTCCTTTTTCCTCCGTCTTTCTTTCTCTCCTTGTCTCACTTCCCTTTCTTTGTCCCCACCTGGCGACAACCTTAATTTTCTCTTAATAACATCCTTTTTCCTTTGGCTATCCCTCCCTGTGAATAAAACTCTGAACCATGCTGAGAATTTGCTCCTCTTAATTATTGCGTCGTAATAAATGAAGTGAGCTCCGACTCTCCGGAGTAGCTCGTGCTGATCTCCGCCACCAAGAGAGGCTGGTGCCTTACCAGAGGCATTGCTGCTCACCCACATCAGTCTCATCAAGCGCTGCGGTTTCGCTTCACTTACAGCTCCATATATATGAGAGCTTAATAGAGACTGATTCATTGATATTCCAGCTAAAACTGCCCAGGGATTTGGCAGAACAGGCGCCAGCAGAGGGACAAGACAGAGAAAACAAAGTGATGGAGAATGAGTGGGAGGGGAGGGACTGAGAAAGTTACACCAGATTTGCAGTCACACGCTAAGATGCCAAGGGATGATAAAACCATCGCTCAGACAGGCCACTGTGATAGACTTGATTTGGTCCCCTCGCCCACCCCACCCCACCACAACCTCCCTCTATTCTCACGCTGGTCTCCCACATTCTTCTTCTCTGACTCAAACGTGATGAACAGTAGCAGGGGAGAGATGAGCAGCCAGTCTGGTCTCGGCGGGGCGAAAGAATACATTTGACAAAATCAAATCAGGTCGGTCAAAGGTGAAGCCTGCCGGTCTCCCTGTGGAGCAGCGGCGAATGGTATCAATACTGCACAGATGACCAGAACGCTGTGCAGCTCCACATGAAAACATTGCAAATCCCCCTCTTTCAAACTGAAAAAGTCATATTCTTTTATGCTCTGTTATAACTAAGGATGCACGGATCTGATTTTTTCAATCCCGATACCGCTCTGGGTATCGGCCGATAACAAGTAACAATCCGTTACCAGTGTTTAATTAACAAGCTGTATGCCTCACTGTGTGGAAGTGACTGGGATCATTCTGTTATGTGTAAGGCAACATCAGGCTTGGCTTAAGCATTGCATTCGTAACTTTGTAAAACAAATTGTAAATACGTAGATATATGTACATTCACTGAATTGTTATTTATTATTGAAATAATAAGTACACACACCAGCAACTTGGTAAAACATCTTCAAAATGAACAAGAACCTGTTAAAACCTTAACAACCCATGCAGAAAAAAAATGGTCAAAACTTAAACACGAATTAAAATTCCAGTCTATAATGTATTTAGTATATAAAAGTGAATTGAATAGATCGGCCCCATTGTTACCGATACCCATTCAGCTATTTGAGTCCGTATCGGCCCAATATCCGATCTGGTATCGGTACATCGCTAGTTATAACATCCAGGCATTTCAAAAGGCCACCCTAATAAAATCAGTTTAGATTTGATTAGATCATCTAACTGCCTTTACTCTTCTATTAGGGATGTAATTATAATGTTAATGTCTATTAACACAGCTGCCCACATAAACGTTCAGCATTTTTTTATCAGGCAGATGAAAGACATGATTGTACGGCTCCCCATCCTCTGTAGTGAGAAGATGACATCATACAGAGGCCTTTCAATTTGCACAGATCCACCTTCTTGCAGGTTGGAAGTCAGCTGTCGGTCTATTTCACTTTGATATGCAACACCTCATAGAGCCAAAGCACCAATTGAAGCTATTATACAGTGTTCAGCCCACTAATAGATTTATTAGAGGGCTGGAGCCAGCTTGTTACAGAGGGTCTCAGGAAAAAAGAGCAGAGGGAGTGATCTTTGCATCTGCATGCTATGCCAGGCTCGGAAAAAGGACCATAAATTAGCGCTGCAGGGAGAGGACGTGAAAGAGATATCTGGCTAGAGTCCTCTGTTCTCAAACCCCGGTGATGAGGTTGAGGTAGCATCCTTTCACTTCTATGCATAGTCATAGAATCAGGCTCACATTTCCCTTATCAGGGTCAATCACCGTGCCTCATCCTTAATCATCAGCAGCAGAGAAAGGTCATTACCCAAGTAAATTACCTCTTTAGCATTTGATTATTCGTTTTTTTCTTCTTTTCTCCTTTTTGCTCTCTGGAGGCAGGAAGCATCAGGCAGTCTGCGATTTACATATACTGTATGTCCTTCTGCATGTCCACCTGCAGTATGGAAACTAGGGCTGGAACGATATACCTATCTCCCGATTCGATATGTATTGCGATTTTTAAGTATTGCAATCCTATAAGTATTGCAATTCAATATTACGATTTATTGCGATTTTTGTTAACTTTTTTAACACTAGACCATGAGAGAAGGTTGAATCAAAAACTTCTAGGAACTTTTACTTTGGAAAATTGTTTAAATTGATACAGAAAAAATGTTTGATTTTCAGCATGTATGTAGTCTGAGATGTCCTGAATTCAAATATATCAGTCATTATCAGGCTTTATTTATTAATAAATTTCCCCTCACAAATTAGTGCTATTTTCTTTTAATTTATAAGGGACATGTAATGTTTTAAACTATACTGGTGAATATAATCCAATCAATCTTATTTCCATATATGTATTTTGTATATACAGTTCCTTTTGTTAACACCTTATTTTGTCACACGTGGATACTTCCGCTAACTTCGCCAAGTCTGTCGCTAGCTCTCCCATCAGCTCCGTTCTCTTTATATATCAGCTCCATCGGAGCCGTTTGAATGCACTCAACATAAATGTCAGGATATAGGTGCTCTACAGTTTTAGCGTCGGCTGATTTGACCACAGAGATGAGAGTGACGGCTGGTTAGACCGCACGATACCAAAATACGATAACGTTTCCTGTCCATGACAGAGTGATCATGCAGCTTTATGTCACGCTCTGCTTTTACTGGTAATGTGTGAAACCCAAAGAGTTTCCATACTTTACTGTATGTGTATTGTTTACCACTTTGGATTTAACATGCGAGGGCGCAGGTCGTATCCATGCAGACCCTCCCCGGCTTCCTGCATTGTCGTTTCGGCTCATTGCGGTCAGCTTTGTTTTGTTTTGGTTGACAGATACAGAACGGATATGATGTCACGTTACTCAGACTACAACAATAAAAGCGGTAACTTTCTTCTACCTCCGCATAGACTCAAATTAAGCAAATATATTGATTCTGGCATTAAAAGAATTTATTTCAAAATTGATTGGTGAATCGATTTTTTTTTTCCCACCCCTACTGGAAACCATGTAGCCACTTTTGCTTCAAACCAGTGTATATATTGTACTTACCACTAGTATTCTGCAGTACACTACAATATAATATTGGTCAAAATTAATTTCCACTTTGAAAGGTTTTCAATTGTTTTTTGTTCTTTGAGTGGTCTACATCTCTCCATCTTCCCTCCAATCCCCTCTGGCCCTAATAAAGTATCCTCAAAAGATGACACAGAGTGAAAATGGTAAAGTTTCATGCTGCATATTTACATTTACCGAAAATACTGAATGATAAAGCACTCTGACAGTCCAGTGCACTTACGCAGCACACGCCGTAAAACATCTGTTGAAAGCTGGGCATAATTCATTCCGCCAAACACTCATGCACGTACGCTAATAAAACTCACACACTCTCTCTTCATTTATCTGTGTATAGATGTGTGTGTGTGTGTTGGTTGGTCTGTCTCTCACTCTCTATCCCACACACACAGGCACCCTAACACAAATCTGTCCAGGGACTTGCAATATATGACATTTGCAAAGAGCATGGTCCAGTCAGAGGTATTATAAAATGTTAAACATGAGGGTAAGATAAAAAGGCATTGTCACCTTTGACATTCAGTTGCCACACAGGGTTATAAATGTTATCAATTAATGTGGCAGGTGTGAAATTAAGGTGCCAGCGATGGAATGGTGGATTTTAAAGTCTCAAAATGTATTATTTTTTGGGGCATTTTCGCCTTTATTTGACAGTGTAGAGACAAAGACCAGACATGGGGGAGAGAAAAGAGGTATGACATGCAACAAAGGTCACAAGGCCAGAATGAAACTCGGGACATTGTGCAATGAGCACTGTCACCGCTCAGCTACAAAGTATGTAAGACATACAATCCAAATTTCAGATCCATTTGCGGAGGATGGAGTTTGACCAACTCATGGAGTTAATTTCAGTAAGCTAATAAAACTGTTGCTGAGTAAGCCTGCTAATTGTGTCTACTTCTGTCTGAAGTCAAGGACCAATTATTTAAAAAAATATATACGATGAATTACAAGTGGTAGATCTGCCACCATCATTATTGTAAAGTGTATGCAGTGCTAGATTGGGCAGCTTGACAGGCGTAGCGATTGTAACCAACGGCAGTGGCATGAAGTGGAGTCAATTAATCTCATATCAAAGAAAAATGTCTCTCCATCTATTCAAATATTAAGCAACATGGATACATTAATATGTCTGTATCTGCAATTGTACATGGAAACAGACAAACTCGATTTGGAATCACAAAATTTGTGATTGTTTTCTGTCGAATCTGTATTATACACAGTAAAGCTTACATGGGACATATTGTAATGCACAGCACTGCCTTGATATTCACTCCCTCCTACCTGTCGTCCAAAGATTACTACTCCTTTATAGTTCTGAACATTTGTCATTCATTGCCTTTCCCATCCACCTCACGGGACATGCAAGGCCAAACAGTAGTAACCCAATAGCCAGCGGTGTATGGGAGACAATTTCCACCTCTCCCTCATTCCGTGCATCTCCCCCAACCCCTTTGAAATTGTGGCTATGAATCTTCATTGCATCCGGTGGTGTGGAAAGCGGCCCTCTCCTAAATGACTATTGATGATAATGCCACACTGTAAGGAATGTGAACACAGTATGGAAATGGTACGGCAAGCCTGGAGGAATGGAGTGAGGAGGTGTGTGGGGTGGAGTACTGTGAAGTGGTACGGATAGGCAGCCTAAAGCCTGAATGTAAATGTTCTCCAATGGGATATAATGTTATAAATAAATAGGTCCACAAACATACATGTGAAATTATAAGTGGGGCCCTTGCTGTGTCATGTTTCATTTATCGAGTGGCTTTAAAAGGCAGATATGCTCCTTAATTGAAACTATGGAGTAATAAAGGCAATAATAAAGACAAATATAAATGCAATGATGCACACGCACATTTCAGGTACATTTATATTTTGCTCTTATATTCATGTCAGCTCTGACCGTCCTGTGTTCTTGAAAACAGAGCTGTTGAATGGAGAGAGCTGCATTTATTATCAGAGACATTGAATAAGCGGTATCTATGGTCTTCTGAAGATCATTGTCCAACTTCTATAGGAAGCTTCTTATGTGCACTGGTAATATCCACTCCCCCAAAGCCTATACAACTTGTCCTTGGTTGTAAAGAACTATGAAAAGTTACCCAGACAATGCAGTAATCATCCATTTACAAGCCTGACAAGGGATGATGCCTTGCCTAACAATACAGAGGTCACCCATGCGAAGCAGTCAAAGCCACCATGTAGTGCAGCTGTTCAGTCAAACACTACGACAAGTTAGTTTGTTTGAGAACTCAGCTAGGGCCAAATGCATGAACAATGTTTAGGTACACAAACATGCATACTGTATGCAATTTCTTATCGTATTTATAAAAGTATGTGTTGTGAGACTTTGCACAGAGAGACATTGTTTAGACAATTTTATTTCTAGAGCAAGCTGAGCATGATTAGTAGGTTGGAAGATAATGTGAGTGACTGAATCTAATATGCAACATTATTCAACATTGTTCACTCAATTTCACCGAGTGTGCATGATTTTTTGCAGTCAAGATATCTAGCAATTTAAATTATGTCAGTCTGTTGTACTCAATTGTATTATTATTATTTTCATATATGTAGCTTTTGGTGTTTTTCTTCTTTCATCATTTTCCCTTGTGTATGTAATTGAAACTTGTTTCCATTGTGCATGAATCTAAATCATTACTGATGACCTTTCCAAAGTGATGACAGGGATACAGAGATACAGTATAACTGCAGTTGATAGTTTACAGGTGCAGGTGTGATTAATTAAATGTAATAAATGACATGAAGGGTGCTATAAATAACCACAGTCATGTGTAATGGACATTGCTCTGGCGCTGTTGATGGACCTCACAAATGTGATTCAGTGACAATGTGTTTTTTCTTTGCATGTTTTTTTATTTTTATTATTATTGAGTTTCTAGTGGAGAGAGGTGGTATTCATCTATTTATGGCTAGCAGTGAGAGAGGAAGTCAGGATTTTGCACATCTTCACAATTTACAATGAGTGAGATTCATAAAACAGGACCATGTATGTACTGTATATTATGTAAAAACAAAAGGAAAAAATCGGCCTACAGACTTAGATGTGTGGCCAGCGCCGTTTCTGCCCCCCAGCCTCCACACCAGTGAGACCAATCTTTACCAGAGGCATACAGTATACAGCAATTCTCCCACCGCGGCCACACAGTCACCCAGCAGAGAACATTACTGACTCTGACAGGGAAGACGAGGACCTAATCAAGACCTTAATACAATTCCAAAGGCACAAATCGTCTCATGCAACATGAAACCAAATAGCAAGCACCGCTGCTTTATCTTTCTCCCGCTCTTCTGTCTTCCCTTGGACTGTTGATGTGGAAGAGCACGAAAAGAAAGGCAGTCGTGTCACAGAAGATTTTCTGGAGGCCTTGACAGAACGGATGGGTCTCCATTACTGTAATGAGGCTACAGGAATGGCCGCCACGCTTCCCTCATTTACGCCATCTCAGCCTGCGTCTCCTCCAGGGGATACACTCTTTCCTCTATAATAGCCTACTCAGTCTTCTTTTACTCCGTCTCCCTTTTGCTCTTTGCTCTCATTCCCTTTTTACTATCCCAGAAATTTACAAGAGGTGTGTACATTTGTGTGTGTGTGTGTGTGTGTGCGCTTGAGGGAGAAATGTATCACTTGAGAAGCTTAAGGTTAATGAGGAGCGCTGGTTTGTGTCCAGCTACTAGACCTTCATAGCATGAACACGGGGGGTTCATAAAAACGTACAGTATCACCTTTTACGCTGCTTAAATAGTAAGGTAGGGTATTCAATTTAAGTATTTTGGGTGGCATGTACGAGAAACATTTTACTGTTAATCACTCACTTTGGCCATGTTCAAAAGGGTAGATGGCAGAAGGGAGGTTGGGGAAAAACTAGGGCTGCACAATTAATAGATATTTGAATGGATAGATATTCGTTTACAATGTCGAAATGAAAGATAATTATCTGTCCAATCAGCTTTGGGGACATGATTGTGGGCGGGGCTTAGTGATGCTGTAGGCAGCCATTTCAAATGAAAACAGTTTCCTGTGGGCAAGCCGGCTGGAGGGACACTTAATGTTGACTGTACATTTAGTTACATTTGTGATTGACTGACGAAGAGTTAAATGATGCCCATTTAACACGTGTTGTTTTTTATTATCATTATTTAATTACGACACATACATTAAAAAGAAAATACATATAACGCGTATTGCATTTCACTTTATTGCTTTGTTTTATTCGTTTTTGTTTCGGCAGTTTAAACCTTCCACATCTCTGCGGAGCACAATCACCAAGTATGTTTGCAGCAGATCATTTGAACTCTGAAATGTTTACTCATTTAGTTTTGCTTCCTTGAGCATATGCACAAATTACTGCTGGAGCACCTAAAAGTGCAAGTGTCTGGCCTTTTTTCATGCAGTGAGAATTGTATAATAAAACAAAAATACATGCTAAAAGGCAAGACTCCCAAGACTCCAACCTTGCTAAAGGATAGAGCTATGGGTTTCATGCAATCGTTTATTCATGCATATTTTGAAGACTGGCATCACAAGACGAACCAAAAAAAAGTGTTAATCATCCAGTGATCAGCTTCTGACTTATTTGAGTGGTTGCAAAATTTCATTGCCTTTTCACTAAGCCCTGATCTCCAGCATTATCAAGTGTTAAATCATTAATTTCAGCACAGTGTTCTGCGTATTAATCAGTGAATTTATCCGTCAGCTTTAACAAATAACAAAAGACAAGTTTGTTTGTAGAATACTGTGGTTATTACTGAATGCATCATTGTCTCAAGGCAGCGACTGGGCACCGTCTAACGATTGCTTTGAGGCTGTTTGATCTTAACATTTAATTTCATCTTTAACTTTTGTACTTTCCCAAGGTTAGATTTTTTGTTCTGATATTTCTGACATTCTATTTGTAAATAAACCTTCCCTTTTTTTATGGACTCCTGCCTTCACCTTTTGCATTACTTATTTCCAAAGCTTTTCAGGGCCAAACAACTTCTCTTTAAAGGCACTGCATGTGTGTCAATAGTCTTAAAGTTATGACAGTTTTCAAAACCCTCTATTCAAGATCATCAATATTGGACTCTGTGAAACTTTGGATTCCTTTCATTGACAAAAAACTTCTTTGGTCAATGTATATAAAAAAAAAATTAAAAAAAGATGTCTGAATAAAGAAAAAGTCTATAAAAATACCAAGTCTGCGCGCAGCCTTCCTTCTTCAAGCTGTTAAGAGTACCAAAGACGTTTTATACAAAATTGCAAGGCCTATATATACTGGAAAAACAAAGTTTGGAAACTTGTGTTTGGTGGATTATTTCTCTGTTGTTACAATGCTATTTGGCATTGTATTTTACATCGTTGGAAAGCCTGTTTATTTACCTTCGCAATGATGTTCAACATGTAAGGATCATGCATTTGTGGGATGAGCAGCACAGCTGATTATGTGGGTAGCGCCCAAGAAAAATTTGCCAAAATGCTCTAAACAGTGTATTGTCATAAGGCTACCAGGAAGCCTGCAATGACTGCCCTTCACTGTCTGGCCCGTTTGCGGTGGTGTCGACAACACAGACATCATTGCGAAGGTAAATAAACAGGCTTTCCAACGATGTAAAATACAATGCCAATTAGCATTGTAACAACAGAGAAACACGTTTCCAAACTTTGTTTTTCCAGTTTATATTTATCATTGGAAATCAATTAACACCACAAAACCATGACAAATATTGTCCAGAAACCCGCACAGGTACTGCATTTAGCATAAAAAATATGCTCAAATCATAACATGGCAAACTCCAAGCCCAACAGGCAACAACAGCTGTCATTGTGTATACAGTAGTTGTGGTTTTCTAGTTTCATATGATACCAGTATCTTCACTCTCTCTTAAAACCGAGCCTGCTACTACCTCCGAAAGACCGATTGCGTTAATGCGTTAAAGAAATTAGTGGCGTTAAAACAAATTTACATTAACGTGTTAACTTTGACATCCCTGAGGAAAATATAAACAATAGATATGTATGTATTATTTTATATCACCCAGCTCTAGTAGGTTAATTAATTTGATGTGCTCTTACATGGGTCCATATAACCCTTAAAGAAAAGACTGTTTTGAATTCCCTTTTCATAGCAATAAGATGTTGTCATGGTGATTGGTATTAAAGTATAGTTGTGTAGATCTTTTTTTTTTTTCCCTGTGGTGTGCAAAATGAAGTGCAGTGTGTTCGACAACGTGAAGCTAGGTGCGTGTGTTGTGATTTTAGATCTTTTATAAAATACCCATGTGAAAAACACAGGTTGAACACCCTGCATTAATACAGAATTTAATAAAAGAGACTATAGATGCATGACATTTCACTCCGAGAGTCTTCCAATCCCAGCAGCCAGGGTTTAAATGCTATTGATCCAATTTTAGAGCACAGAGAAGTGGAGAATTGCCCAGCTAGAGTTACTGAAGTCCTCCAAAAGCAAGCCTCTCAGGTACCTGTTCAATAGCACATGAAATCCTTCCTAGTCTTTTCATTGTTTGCACACACTATAACAGGTAGATGAATGCAGGCATTACACAAAGCGACAGCAAACACAAAGAAGCTTAAGCTCTGTGTTTGCTCATTCCCCCTAAAATGTGAATAGCGTATGTATATTAGAGTATTGGTTTTTGGAAGCGCATCCACTGTGTTGTGATTTTATAAAATATGTTTTTAATTTCAACCATAATGTAAATTAACGGCACATGGTAGTTTCACCCTGGGGTACGAGGTCTCCTGAGTAAGATCAACTAATTAACTCATTGCCAGAAGAAGTCCTTTTATCAATTTTCTCACTCTAATTGGAGGACAGGATGTTAATTTTCAGTGTCTGCGTAACGAGCACAGGGCACACAGTTTTAGTAGTGATTGCAATGTGGTGTCTTTGCCAAACAATAAGAAAACAAACTGAAAAATCTCAATTCTGAAAAAGTTAAAAGATAACGTACTCATTGCCTGCTACAAGTTTTTAAGAAATCATAGCAAAATCACTGTCTATAATGATATTAAAATATGTAATAAAGCCAAAAGAATCATGCATTAATAATGAGTAACAATTCACAAGGATTGACTATAACCATAACATTATTTCTTTACTTTAAAATACAATATTGTTAATCTGTTCTGTGGTTTTAAATGGTCTTAATCTGTTAGCCTGAGATCGATTGCTTCTGTTTCCACCCACATACTTAGGGGAAATTGGTGGATTTTCCTTGTTCAAGCAAAAGTTCTCAGTAAGGTGATGGTTGACTCAGCGATGGTTGACAGCTGATAACAGCAGACTCACACGGCTAAGCTCCATTAGACAGAGAGTATACCTGCACTGATTGGCCACAGTTCAAAGCGTCCACAGTACAGCACCCGTCTGAATCATTTCCATACCCAACACCTATCTCAACAGTACAACAGCGGCATGAAAGACCATCTGACTTGAAACAGCCAACTCAGCAGTTCAGACACTGCTTTGTTTTAATGGTCACAGATTATTGGGACATTTGACCCCTTTGACGAGAATGGTCTGCTCAGCAGTACAGTGTGGATGTTATATGTGCACACCAAAGACTTAAGAAATAAGCTAAGAATTGGTGGTGGTGTACGACCAACAGTGCTCAAAGTGGGACTTTTACTCTTTGGTGTACCGTAGGGGTGAGCGATACATCGAATATTGTTGATGTATGTTTGGGTTTTTCTTTTTGGAGTGACGCGGCGGAGAGAGAAGTTGCCCGGAGAAAGCGGAAGAATTGAAGCGGTAAAGCGAGTACGCTAGCGAGAACATGACCAAAGAACCAGAACCAGCCCAGAAGCAAATTATTCTGGCTTCCTCGCTTTCCAAAGCAATTCCATACATTCCATAATTCCGCATTCCGGAGAAAGCTCTACCAGAGTTGTACATTTCAGTGACTTCTCCACATTTACCGGTCTGAACATCCAGCTAACATAACCAAAGCTCTGAGCCTGAATAAGTGGACAAGACTGCAGTTTTGGCCACAAGCTGCACCTCGCGATTGGTGAGTCTTTCTACACTGCTGGGAAAATAATATTTTTCATTATTAGCAATGTTATAACAGCTTACTGGTAAACATAACAATAAATTACTTTACACTTATTACACGCCATTAAAAACTGTGTGTGTGTGTGTTATGTATTTATCTAAATATATAAAGCATGTATTGCCAGATAACTAATTGGTTAAAGTGAATACTATTGGATACTGTTTTGCTACATGTAATTTGTGATTTCCCCTTTTTTGCATGCAAGATTAAAATTGTTCCAATAGAAACCACTAATGAATATAAACAAGAAGGTTTTAATGCAGACATGTGCTGCAGGGACTAGAAGAATCATCATATTGGTGTGATTGTAAGCATTAAAGGGTTAAATTGAGCATTAATGAAGTGCTTAAAGGATATTTGAAAATATCGCGATATATACTGGTATCGCGATATTGCCTAAAAATATTGCGATATTATTTTTAGGCCATATCGTCCAGCCCTAGTGTACCATGACTTTTTATTGCACACCGGTACTTCTCACAAGCTAATGGTACTCTGTTCTGCCCTCTCCATATCAGTTTCTCTGCATGATTTAATGGCCCTAAATAAACTGCATTACCCAGGGAGCATAGGGGCACTTAGTACCCAGGAGGCACTACATGATGCTCACCTGTTCCCATCCTCTCCTGCCTGGTTTTGTCTGTCGGCAGCCAGTCTAAGTAACGTTACATTAACCTTACAATAATGTTGACCTGGCTCCAAAAGGGCAACACAAAGAGAACATGAACAGAATCACAAGATGACACAACAGAGCTTCAAGAGTCAAATCCTACGTTACTAAATGCAGTCCAGAAGCAGCAAGCTAATGTTGGCGGCACTCCTAGTGAAGAGCTTGTTGATGTAACAATAGCAACAGCAAAACCACCTGCAGCTACCACCACCGCTACCATAGCCAACTATGACGTGAACAATAACGTGAGTCAAGATGAAGGGCCCAATTTTTGGTTAAAGGATCAAATGCTGTACTTTTGTTTCCAGAACAACTCACTCATTGTCAAACACCGATACACAAGCCAACATAAGAATAAGAGGAGTACTGGCACTTATTTTTTTCCACTTCAAGCACTAATGACTAACCAATTATACTAACTTAGAGAAATTAAAGATCCATAAGTGGGCACTTCAGAGGAGCAAGAGCCCAAACTAATTAGGAAGTCACTTGGATTTGACTTTATTCATAGCAGAAAGTCAGTCATATTTAATAAATTAAGAAAACATGCTGAGCAAAAGGACTAATAAGCTTCAGTTTGCAGTGTATGGTGAAAGTGTTGATGACAAAGTTTAGCTTTAAAAAAAGAAAAACACTTTTTGTGATCTTTATCTCCCACGGCAATGTAGGATTTTTGCCAATAGGAGTTTGGTCAAATTGGCCAAATACTGACAAATAAAATTGGCCACATAGTGCCAACCCTCCTCTTCTTACTGGCTCCCAATTCACAGCAGATGTTATGTTAATATTTGCTAAAAATATAAACTATCAATATTGACTTCATGTGTGCTCCAAACACAAGAAGCTGCCCAGCAGCCAAAAACACAACTTTAACTTTGAAGTGCTCCTGAAGAGGCAAAAACGGTTTTAAAATCCAGGCTTTACTGTATTTATTTGAACTACCTTTTAGTCTACCTGTGTTTTGTGCAATTACCAGGAGTGACTTAGCATGGTGGAACAACATTGGACTCATTATTTTTCACTCATTCGGGTTCTTGCTGAAGGGAATTTAGCTTTGTTGCTCTGTTTCCCTGCTCCGAGTACACCTGTTCATTCATGATGACGCATGTCTGGTTGACTGAGTGGGAGAGAGTCTTTGATTTGAGGTTGTGGCTGCCAAACTCTTCCCTGCTTGCCTCAGGTAAAAGACTTTGTCTGTGGTGTCCAAGACAATGCCAGTAACCTTTAACTATTGCTACTATGTCATGACCTTGATGATGACAATTATTCTGTTTATTTGACGGAGAGAGATATTCAGCTAATCCTAAAAACTGTTACACAGGTACGATTTGTTTTTTTTAAACTGTCGTTTTTGTTATGAGTACTTTCACACGTAATGTGAATATTATGCGTCAAAAAAGCAGTGTCATTTTTTTTTTTTTTTGTGGAACAGGGTCAATTTTCTGAACTTTCGCACTGTACATAAAGTCATCAATAACGTTGTGCGGAATCGGTTGAGTTGCGCCTATAATTATGAAGCAACACGGAGACTTTGTAGTCCGACCCAGGATGGCAAATTGTATTACTCCTTTCAACCTTGACTAAGGCAGCACAGACCAGATCCACTCCTTCTGTTCTTACCTTTCACAATAAAAGCCCTAGACTTTTTCGCAGGCGAATATTTTGCATTTTCGTGCTGTTTATTCATCACACCCCCGGTGTGTAAAGCAGGGCTCTAAACTAACTTTTTTCACTATCCTCCCGGAACCGTCCCAAAATAACCTAAGCCGTCCCGAAAAGAATGCGGACCGTCCCAAATTTAAAATCTTTGTTTTTCTACATTATCATTAGTTAATCATTCAAAGTGACCTTTAACATAAAAGGAAATTTATAATAAATAGAAATTTATAATTTATTCCAAACTTTTTTTTTATTTTAAAAGGTAATTTAATGTTTTTTGTTTTTATTTTATAATTTGCACGTTTGTTTTGCTAACTGGTAATGCTAATACTAGAAAAGCTTCGACCCAGAATTCATTTTCATCCTCCCTGATCATATTTGTTTTCGTCCCCGGGACGACGGTACGTCCTAAAGCTTGAGCACTGGTCTACTGGAATACTGTCTTTAATGGGAGGTTATTCTTGGTCAGTAAGAGTCTAAGGTTGGGGGGGCAATTTTTCCCCTTTTATCAGTTTCATTTATTATGCTAGAATATGTAGGAACCCTTTGATAATGAACTATGACTAAGGGGTATTCACACACAGACACAGTTCAGTACTCAGGCTGTGAGGTCTTCTACGACAAGAAGCTATCATCAACAAAGAGCCTTTGGTGTTCGCTGTGATCGTTTCATTATTCAGACATTCCTGAACCATGATCCGTTTTGTATCCACATGTACTTCTCCACATTAACAAATGTTAGGTATTAATCCTTAGAAGAGATACAGACCACAGTTCAAAGGAAAACCACATAAGTCAATTGACAGGTTGCCAACATGGCCTATTTCATCTTGAAACAGCATGCATTCTCCCACTGTTTCATCTACCAATCAACTTAACACATGCCTTGAGATGAATAGAATCCATTATCTTTCCTCCACTTTGAAGGTCAGCCAAGTAACTTTTAAAGTTATTGTCCAAAAAAAAAAAAAAAGGACACAGCAGTAGTGGGAAAACATTTCCACTTTCAAGAGCTACCTCACTGGATGTCTGAAATTTCTCATTTGGAGTTGACGGGGTGCTGCTGGGAGCAGAGCAGCATCACTCAGGGACGGCTCTCTGGCTGTGGCTCCTATCTCTCATTTTCTCTCTCTTCTCTGCAAATACGCCCCCATACCTACTCACATAACCCAAAGACAGCCAGGCTGCGCAGCGGTGTGGTCTCCCCACTCACAACAACGCAGCATGTTGGCAGGCTCGCAGCAGAGAGGCACTATAGCTGTGCTTCACAACAGTATCATTGTGCCAGGTGATGTACTGTACATGTGTTGCTGTAAAGCTGATGAGTGTACTGTAGTATAGCCTTACTTGGTAAAGAATGCAAAGGTGTAACTCTACACACAGAAATCTTCATTACAATTAATAAAACTGGTCTTAACCCCCTTAAAACTCTGATGGCCTGCCGGCAGGCACGGCTGCTATTTTGTCTTTCAGACGTTGTTGCGGGCTGAAAGTGAAGATGCTGGTATCATATGAAACTAGAAAAAACCTAACGAATCCACCAAGCATTGTCATGCTAGCTTGTCGGGAAGATTGCTAAGTAACGCTACAAAGTTAGGTTAAATTTTGGCGAGGAAAAACTGACATTGACCTTGACCTCTGACCTTAAGATATGTGAATGAAAATGGGTTCTATGGGTGTCTCCCCTTTACAGACATGCCTACTTTATGATAATCACATGCAGTTTTTTTGCATGTAGTATAAATGTGTTATTTTCGCAGATTCTAAAATGGTGTATTTGAATATTTCTGCATACTGGGGTCCCTAAACAGTCTTGGAATTACAAAAATTGGGTATCACTGTAAAGCTGAGACTATTGTGGATCCAGTGAGCCCAATTGTATTCATGTGTGATGATGTTAGTCCCCATAGTAGCCATTTCATTGTAGTGAGACCATTTTTTTTTTTAAATGTGACCTCACTGTGTAAAATGACGTATGACCTCTAGGATAATCCTAGCCTCATGAAACTTTATAACCACAAACTAGAGACCTAGAGCATTCAGAGGATGGATGGCTTTACTAGGTAGATTGACAATAAGGGAGTTTCAGAGCCGTTTCCAGAACAGAAGTGATTGCCATCCAATCACCGAAATATGCAATTCTTGCAGAAATCTCCAAATGTCGAAGGTTTTTGATACCAAATGAGAGCATGACTTTTTCTACGGTGTTCCTCGAGGTCTTGGTGTCTTATTATGGTATTTTGAAGGGATTGTTTATCATTTTATCAATTCTCGAATGATAAAAAATGGTTAAATTTAGCACCAAATCTTTGTAACAAATGGTATCAACCCAAAAATTGCTGCAACAATTTATCAGACATAGCAGAGGATGGCAATAGCCATCATATACTTCTATCATAATGCTCTAAGCCCTGATACACTTTAACAATATATTTTAATTAATGAATTTATCAATTAACTTTTTTTTCTTATTAATGACTAGAACAACTTGACATAGGCTGAGCTGCATCTCAAATTAATCTTCAGATTCCCAGCTTTCAGATGACGTACACCACCTCTATGTGACACATACTGCTGACTTTTTTTTATCTCCCCTTGAACATCCCCTTTCCCCCACCCCTAGAATGGTAAGGGGTTAATTAGGAAGCAAAGTAAACAGGCTAATAGGATGAGTGGTGCAGCGCAGTAAGCTGGCAGGATGTGGTTTCAGACTCTTGATCTGGTGAGGATTTGTTGGAAAGGTTTGGTACATTTTTGCTACAACCCTAATGACATTTCCATGAGCCATGGCCCATGACAATGCCCTTTAGTCCTCAGACATTCATGAAGTAATTAATAGTTGACTTAGAGGGATTATACTACATGAACGTGCCTTTGTTTTGGTGACCTTGGAGAGGTTGTCTAATCTCTCTAATTGAGTGGTTGTAAACACTATTGTTCCCACTCTGTTCCAATGTCAATTTTGCTCCTGTTTGTTGACAAGTTCTCGCATGGTATCATCAAGTGTTTGCACCACAAGTGGAGGTATTACGGCAATCTATTTATCTAGAAGCTATTTGGCGCCACGAGACACTGCTTCCAGTGAAACGCTCTGGATCAGGGAATAGTGCTCATAATTAATGTATTCAAACCAAAAGAAGAAAAATAACTTTGCTTTGGAAGTCACATGTAATATTAAAATCGTGTTTTCAGTGTTCTCTTGTCTGTAGCCCTCTGCACAGCAGCGGGGGGGAAAAAAACTATACTAAATATTCATACTTTAATAGTATTTCTGCATTTTACAATGCGATGATGGATTTCGCTGTCTATGCTCTCCTTGAAAACCCAGTTTCATACATATTTAATAAGGTCCTCTAAACAATTTTTACATTTTGTCATCTTCAATGATGCATGCCATCAAACTCACGCGGGAAAAGTGCTTCGTTCCACCCCCATTGTCAGCACCACCGCCACCACACCCAGTTTGTTAGACTGCCAACTTTCACAGGTCTGTATTTATTATAAAACCTCTTAACCCTAGCTCAAATGGATGGCAGCGGTCCCAAAGAAGCTATAATGGAGCACGTTCATATGATGTATTAGTAAACGAAGACATGAATTTGAATGATATGATTGCGCCTCTCAAATAGCATGTCCAGAGAGTGTAGATGCGCCTGAGCTAAGTGGGACACATTAATCACAACAGCCCCGAGGCGGTTTCAGTGCATGCTAAAGCAAATGTTCCTGTTCATTGACAGCGGTGGAAAATTAATGCAGATAAGACACACGTTCGGGAAATAAATCAATACAAGAATGAACACTGAGCTTTCACAATAACTCCCAGCACACTCAGTGATATAGGCGAGATATACCTGTACATTAGGCATTAACAAAATTGGTTTCGTTCACCCACCTCTACATGCGGAAATGGGAACTGAGCAGCATGCAGTGTAATGGTGCAAGATGACAACAAGGAAGAATATGCAACCCCCTATGAATGTGTGTATCCTTATGTATGATGGCCTGAGACATTGTCTTGGACCCAAATTAAACCGTGTTGTATCACTGAACAGCTTGTGACAGTCCATTTCATCCTGACAGAGACACTACAACTCTGCTGGATGGGAACCAACTTAGAGAAAACATGGAAATCGACACTTAAGATACAGTGACAGTCAGCATTCACACCATCACCTCTCTCTCTCACACACACACACACACAGTTTTGCGTCAAGCACTCAGATGTCCTCCTCCAGAAAACTCACAATTAATTCTCGTAATAGGATTTTTGCTTCCCCTTTTCTCCTAAATTTATCTCGCTACGTTGGTCACAGGAAGAGATAACCTTTGATAAATGAACACTTACAAATCGTACAAACACACACGATAGAGATAATATTAAATAGTCAAGAGTATCATTTGGTCTCTTTCCCCATCTGCAGCCACGGGCTTTCACCGAATTCATAAAAGCAAAACCTCATTAATTTGGATTAGAGGATGAAGCAAACATTCTCACACATCTTTTTGTATCCGGTGAAATTAATAGAAGAAGCAGGACTAAACCTGCAGACTTATCTGTACTTAGGTTTTTTGCTATGGCCTTTCTTATTCCCACAAAACCCAGAACCATGACGTTAGTTTATTTGTTTTC
This sequence comes from Helicolenus hilgendorfi, assembly GCA_916700815.1. Classification (NCBI taxonomy): domain Eukaryota; kingdom Metazoa; phylum Chordata; class Actinopteri; order Perciformes; family Sebastidae; genus Helicolenus; species Helicolenus hilgendorfi. Next base: position 3,449 of record CAKALG010019295.1, on the reverse strand, counting down.
CTCCCATAGCTTTATGGCAAAGGGACTCTGTGTATTATTAACTTTGTGCATGTATTAAATCTTAATATTTCATACAATATTTACCTTTCTAGTTAGTCAGTATCTGGCTATTAAGTATTGATTTACTTTAACACATACATGCAAAACGAGTAAGATTTATTTAAACAATTTCATGTTGTTTTGTTTTGGGGATTTTAATCCATTGGTATTTTAGTTATTTTTACGTGTAATAACATGATACCATCATTTTTCTTGAATAAAATGTTGTGGTATTGACCTATTTTTGATTGTGAATTTGGATTTTCTGTCTGCGATGTGAACCTTTACTTTCATTCAACTTCTTCCAAAAACACTTGAACATTTTCATGAAATAATTCAAATTTGATGTTAAGGCAGCACTGACTCAGATCTGGCGTCATCTCAGGGCCATTTGTTGTGTAAGTCTTCACATTAATACAGATGCAGTATAGTGACCCCCTGACTCCTCAGGTCCAAATTTGTATTAATTCAATACTACAGCTTGCAACCAAATACCGGCAAAGCTAATGACATTCTCATCAGCCTCAGGATTGAGTGATAATTAGCAGATGTTACATGGTAACATGCCAAACTAAGATGGTTAACATGGTAAACATGATACCTGTTAAATATCCCCATGTTACCATAGTAGGGATAGAACAGTTCAATTAAAAAATATCAGTTTGGTAGTCACGGTTCGGGGCATGTATGTATTGTTGGGTTCATTTGAAATACGTTATGAGACCTATCGTGTGCTTTTTTTCAGGTAGAGTTAGGCCTCCGTGTATTGTCACACTTAGAGATGTGATCGGTTAAACGTTTAAAAGAAATATTTAAAAAATAGCTAAAAAGCTGAGGAGCGGCTTGTCACTTAAAGGAGAATAGCTGGTCCACCTTAACAGCCCACCTTAAGAGAGTCTGAGGCGGTGTTGCTAGATACAGGAAGTTGGCTCCCGTCTTGAGCTGAAGAGTTGTCGCTTTTATTCACCGACAAATAAATTGTGTACACACTGCTACAGCTACGTTCACAGCTATAACGCCACCGAAAACCAAAAACTTCTCAGTTGGCACGGATGAACCAAACCGTGAATTTTGCGAATCGTTCCACCCCTACAGCATAGCATCACAATGAGAGAATTTCATACTAAAAAAGACCATAACATTGAAATATTTGGCTTACTCAGACTGCTGAAGCTTCAAAATGAACATCAGAAAGCTTTCCCTCATTTCGTACAGTGTAGTCATGTTAGGAAGGGATCACTTCACAGCCAGCATGTACAGGAGAAATTATCACAGTGACCACAAACGTATGAGCACAAACTGTATGCGTTCAATGAAGCGAACCAAGGCACTATTTAAAATGGTTAAAATACATGTTTGACTGATGAGACCACTCGGTTGAAACAAAAACGTAAAATGACATTAAAGCTTATGCAATGATAAATCCGCTCGAGTTCAAAGTCTGTCCATCGACAGTAATTAACTGAGAGATAACGCACTAACTTTTAACCTCTCTCCAACTTCTAACTTCAAAAACAAAAAAAAGGTCATTAATTGCTTTTCCTCCCACCCATGTGGCTGATTTAATTTCACATAAAAGCCTCCTCTCCCAGTTGGAATCATTTCAATCATAAAGCCTCCCTCTCTCTCCATCGCTGTCCCCCCTTTTTGAAATACGAGCGCGTACAACCGCCAACAAAGAATTTGACTTCTCGACTATCAACAGGTGCAGCAAGCCATCCTGAATATACATTGTGCCCTCTGCCCAACAAATTGACTGCGATATAATTTAAAGGATTAACATCATAAGGCATGTTAGATAATGTAACTCAAGTTTACACAGATGGTATTCGCCAATGCATTGATGATAAATACTGTAAATAGAGCAGGATTCAGAGGACAGGGACTCTACTGCATGTGTGTGTCTGCTATCCTGTAATCAAGTTCAAATTCCATTAACAGAGCCCTGTCTTCAGCAAAATTTCTCCCTCATTAAAAGGTTTAGAGACTGCTCCACTTTCCCGTATCCACTCCCACTCGAAAACATGCTCCTGCCTAATTCATTTACCCATGCTTCCTATACACACCAACGTTATAATTGCAGTGGTAATGAACGTGCAAAAGCAGCAAATTGGGATGGGAATAATATTAGTAACCCAGCAACGCTCGCTGCTCCTTCCAGCCTAACCACCACCATCTCTCGGTACATGCATGCACGGGTCGGACCCACACACATGCAGAGCGAACATGACCACAAACTGATACATCTGCTCTCGGAGCTCAGTTTCCTGGTAGGACTGATTCTTTGCCAGTGTGCAGCTGGCACTCCTGAGGCCTGAAGGGGGTCTACAGGGATCTCTCTGCCCTAGTCAGCTATGCAAAGCAACAGCTGAAGGTCACACGGCTTAGGTCACGTGGTTCTAAAAAAAATAAGCCCATTACATGTTTATCAACAACAGAAAGAAAATAGGGGGAGCTTTCAAAAAGCAATTACCCATGATATTCCGAAGTTGCATAATGGTATTCATTTTTCATGGAGGGGTTAGAGGGTGATATTAGAGCAAAAAAAGGCAGCAGTTTTGATCAGAGGCTGAAATGGATAAATGGGAGTGAGTATGAAGGGATGGATAAAGAGTCCAAGCCTTGAAGTAAATACGTTTCAAAGAGACGAGTGAATCATACCCCGACATTAGAGTCGGGAAGTGAAGAGCACATAGTGTGCTTCTGCTATGGGAGTTTAAAGGTGCACTTTTTCATCTGTATAAACACTGTTTTGAAATGGTTAACACAGTATGTCTCAAAATGTATCAACAGGTAAAGTTTACCAACTCTGAGTCTGAGCCACACTATGATACTGTGGAGAGTATGATGCCACAGAATATCGTGTTTACTAGGGATGTAACGATACGTTTTTACAACGATATAAAACGTACCACTTTCCATGGTTCCCGTACGATTCATAGACAATATTTGGCTCTAATTAAAAGAAAAAGCCAACCTACACCAACACCCAAGACAGAAAGTTAAGATAGAAATCATTATGTAGAGTTACTGCATAAGTAAAACTCTAACCACTGAGCCACACAGACATCATTTAAGGCAAGTTATTATACAGATCTATAGGAGATAAATAGCTTCAAAGCTCACGAGCACTCAGAATGAATCTCTATTTTCATTAAAGTATTTTCCAACAGTAATCCCAGTTGCTTTGGATCACATGTGCCCCAAATTTTATGCCGTCTTTGCTTCTAGGTTTAGCTCTCTGTTCCTCTAAACTCAATTAATGTGATGCACTTTGCATGTAATGAGGCAACAGCCCCAACTTCATGTTGGCTGGCATGTGCCTCTTTCTCAGAGGAGGATGCAGCGGCAGGGATTAAATTGTATTAACCGCATAATTATTTCCCTTGAAATGGATCATGACAAAAATT
>CAKALG010019291.1:0-11113 GCA_916700815.1 Helicolenus hilgendorfi | reverse complement strand
TGCTCGTCCTGATGTTTGTCCTCCCTGGCTTGGGTCAACACTTTTTCCAGACGCTCTCGGCTCGCTGGTAAGGTCGCTATAGGGTTGCACGGAGCGCCGCTCATCAGGAACCCCAGAACAAAGAGAACTTCTGCTGTCATGGCAACGGAGTGCAGCATCTCTCCCCACCACCAGCGAGGTGGGAAAACACCTTGGATCACATAACACACTTCACATCTCAGGTGTGAGCCAGTCCATCTGGAAAGAGAAAATTAAACCGGGGTTATGCGCTCAGTATTTTGTCACTTTTTGTTTCATTTAGCCTCTGGAGCATTGCACGAAATCCGAGCAAACATCCTGCTGAGTGTGACGCTAGTCTGTAGGATCAGTGAATTGGATCATCAGGACAGCGAGTATTCATAGGGCTGTGTTAGGAAATCAATACTGCTTCATACTGTAACACTTCCCTGCATCAATCACTTCCAGCAGTGACAGAGTAAGAGGAAAACGGTCAAAGAAGGACCTGGATCTAACACTCTTAAGCTCCTGCTCTTCTTACGGAACAAAGAATCGGGATCAATGTCTGCTTTTTTAAAAAATGAATCACAGTCAACTGTACAAAAGCAGAAATTGATTTGAAAATAGAACATAATTTTCAGTCTGGAAAGATGAATCTACTCTATAGCTGACAGAAGAAGTAGCCGTATCAATTTCTAAATGAAGCCAGATCTTTTGCAAAGTGCCGCGTGTGCATCAAAACTTTCTCTAAAAGAAATTAAATAACTCATCCGTTTGTTTTAATCAAAAGTAAAAGCACATCACTTTCTTTCAGCACTGCGAGGAATCAAGATACGACAGCTCATGATGAGTGAAATCTCAGGATCAGCTGCAGACGTTGCAGATACTGCACATTTTTTGTTTGAAAATGTGTTTGTTTTTGTCTCTTGCTTAACTTGATTTACTGCGGCGTCTTGAAATTTCAGTGCTGCTTTGCTGCGTTCGGTGCCCTACTTCCATTCATCCGAATCTCACCCAATGTTCGGTGTCATCTCTGAGCTCTGTTTAACGGGCTGCAGCCGTGTTGACATTTATATTATTTTGAAAAAAGGTGAGATCACTCCGTATTGATTGACTCAATAATTAACTGTAAAGGCCTGTCTGCGCTTGCTTAAGAATAGTTCACCATATTGATTAATTTGTCAATGAACACAGCTAATTTCCAATTTCCAATGATTGGGAGGACTAGACGTGAGGTGAAAAGCAACAAAGCGTTAAATAAGCAAACACGTCTAGGTGTGTGTTAATACACAGAGAAGCAGAGATAATGCCGCGACAACCGGCCGCATTAATTCCATCCAGCTCCAACTACGGAGCCTCTTTATATGTTTTAAGTCATGCATTTTGATATTCATGAATTCTGATCCGTTCTGAGGGAAAGGGGCTGAAATTGACTGCTGGCACGCCGGTGGTATTTGTGCGGCGTTTTAGCTGAATTGCTATGTTTGAGGCAGAATCCTTGGAGCTGCTGTGGAACGGAGAGGAAGCAGAACGAGGTGCATACCGATAACGCTGCTGCAGCTGAGGGAGAGAGCGAGAGAAAGAGAGAGAGAGAGATGAGCCCAGGCCTCATTAGTAAAAGGACCTCATTTGGCTTTTCTCAGCCTCACCTCTCCACCTTAACAGCTGTTACTAGCTGTCGCACTGATACTGCTGCGGCTGTGCTCTCCATCAGGATTGAGCTCTGGGTGGCCCTCAGGCTGGTTGTCAACTGGGCTCAAACTAGCCACAGCATCACAGCATCTTAAAGGCCTAGGCAGCCAATAGATCTATATTTTTCTCACTGTTAACAAATCCCATGGAAAAATCCCACCAAAACCAGCAACAAATTGATCCTACTAACAAGTACTATGTAACTATAAGTTTATCCGAAGCCTAATTTAGCTTATTCCTCTGTGCCATAGAGCTCCACTGTTGTTCAAAAACACATCAATGAGCCACACTGTTCCTGCATGTAGGCTACAATGTGTTATTTCACTTGGCATAGGCTATATTCAGTAGTGTAGTCTCACAGATATACAGTATACCCATTCTACCATACTATTTAGTATGCCAGAAAAATATTTAGTATGTCCCAATACATAGTATGCCAAGAAATACCAGGATGTCCTACTACACCTAGTTGCATTTTGCAGTATGCAAGCCAATGCGCTTTTCTGGCTATTCTGACCCACGATCCTCTGCACAGCAGATATAACAGCTAGAGGTTCAATTTCAAGGCGCAATGTTATGACGCAGTGGTATGTCCCAATTGTATGCATACTGCATGCAACAGTTCATACTTCGTAAGGGCAGCTAAAGCATGTACTGAAAGTAAAAAGAAAAAGTATGCGATTAGGAAGTAGCCCCTCTCTCAGTATTTAACAGCGACTGGTGGCTCTGTAACTTTGCCATTTCATGACTAGGTTGGTTGTTTAGCACAGCATTACGCAAATGTAGCACATTTGTATCGAAACGTCCCCTCTATGAACATGTTAACGTTTTTGAAATGCTACTACGAGAGATGTAATGTATTTTACAGAGTTAATTTTGACGTACAGCATCACAAAATAGTGCACTCTAGCCGTTAGCTCGCTAAAATAACTTTTATTGAATGTTAGCACCAGTGGGTAACCTCCGCCTCATCAAGAGGCGACTCCTCTGGTTGCAAAAAGAAGTCTGATTGTATAGAAGTCTATGAGAAAATGAGCCTGCTTCTCACTTGATTTATTACCTCAGTAAACATTGTAAACATGAGTTTATGGTCTCAATCACTAGTTTCAAGTCTTCTTCAATACAGCATGATGTTCATTTAGTAAATTATGGTCCCGTTTAGAGTCAATAGACCATAAAGCAGGGGATGCTTTAGGACGTTGCTACCTTGTGATTGACAGGTCGCTACCACTGGGAGTTGTCCGTGTTTTCATCTTACAACTTTAACCCTTTCACGGTGTGTTTTCTGTTCATGGAAGTTAATAATAACCTTTTTGGTCGCCTAAAAATGTCTTATTAAGTGTTCGGTTGTACTTAGCTCCACCCTCTCTTCTCACTTCTGGTTGCAAAAAAAGATGGCGACGGCCAAAATATCGAAATGGCAGTCCACAGAGCGACGTCATGGTGACTACGTGCTTTTGTTATATAGCCTACAGTCCATAGCTGTGTCTTACTAAGCAGACTGATGTCATTTCAGATATAATATAGGGCACTATCCCTGTCTGTAGCTACATACAGTATGTAAAACCTGCTATATAATCAGTCTGGATTTTAATGGAGATTTTGTGCCAGCATTTAAACATACTGAATGCTGGCAGAAAATCCAGTTCCAGTGTATAAGTAATGGTAATCACATCAGCTGTCAAAGTGACCAGACCTTCTCCAGAATAGGACCCGACTCTGCCAAATATTAAAAATTCCCCTTTCCTCAAATATTCCTGCGCTGGCTTCAGAAAGCTTTATACAGCTGGATTTTCTGCAAACAGTAAACAGCAATTATCACATAATAATACAGAAGACGATACCTTGGAACTGCAACTGTGAAGTAGCAGAAAATGATTATCTGCCATAATTGGCTAATTTCACAATAATAAAGTTGCATTTTGTTATTCTGCTCCACCACTAACGTGGCACATTCAAATGCTGACAGGTCCTGTGCTATTACTTTTTAGCACTGACGATATTTCCACTTTTCAACTGACATTTAAATGTTGCAGTGGCTTCCTGAACTCAGTATTAGCCTCGGTGTTTGCCAGCAGGAGCGAGTTCAGTCATTATCGTCAGTGTGGATATAAATCCCTCTGTCAAAGGCCAAAGTTCTGTTTATATCTCAGACTAAATGTTGCAGTAGCTTAGGGAGAATTAATTGAAAATGTCTTATTCAGCGTATAATTGTACTCAGCTCCACCTTCTCGTGTCACTTCTGGTTGCAAAAAGAAGAAGATGTCGACGGCCAAAATGCCAAACTCAATGTTTCAAAACCAAAGTCCACAAACCAACGGGTGACGTCACAGTGAGTACATCCACTTCTTATATACAGCCTATGGTCCAACTGTAGTAGTAAGCTGTGCCTATTCTGTTCCTATCATGACAATCATACGCAGTAACTTGGTAACTAGACAGTTACAGTAGTGTTGGCTGAGCTCAGTTACACCAAGTTAAACACATACACGGTTATACTGCTATAAATACTCTCTTTAGCATCAAATGTCTATTAATCCATTGTTGAAAATAGTCCCCCGGCATTACTCTTAAATTCTGTTTGAGTGACTTTTGTTTAAACCTACTGCGCCCTGCTGCTTTAAGAAAATTCAGCACCTTCTTGAAAATAGAAACTACTATATTTGTGATCACTTTTCAAAGATTCACATCTTCAGCAGAAATTAATGGGCTCTGGGCTGAGTGCCACACAGCGGAGAGAAATCTCAAAGTACTGAGAAGCAGACCTGCACATTGTTAGTTTGGGTCTTTTCATGCATTTGTTGACAGTGAGACAAATATAGAAAAACTGCAGCCATATCCTCCTTTAATATTCACTTTTAAAATCCCATAAAAGCTCAATCTTTACGACCGTACGTTGATTCTCTGCATCTGCAGATTAAATGATTTGCTACATTCATTACATCCTAATGCCATCTTTAATATAGATCTCATCTTTTCTAATTAATTCCCAGCCACACAGCAGCATGTGTGTCAACCTTTACAGGCTAGATCGAAACACATTTTTTGCTGTAGCAAAATATATGTAGCATATAAACTTTTTTTTTAAGACGGCTTTGTGGATACTTTTTCACATCGCTCCTCAGGTTCAAGCGATTGCAAACTTTCTTAAATTTATAGTGTTGCATATAAGCCATTTGGTGAAAGGTCGTGGATTTATCTTTGCCCTACAGCCGTGCAGAGAATTCACTTTTTTTTTTTGCTTCACTGCTGTATCTTGAATACTTGCAGAGCCACTCTGGCTGGGAATAAAAAGCATAACTATGAACCGGCATAAAGATACAATACAGTCTCCACACATCTCTGCAGCATAGAGGAGAAGCTTGTGTTATGGACTATTACACAGACAAATTATAAGAATTAATTTGAGTGTAATGAGCTCATAATATGTGATAAACTGCAGCCACGATGCTGTAAAGTCTCTTGAAGGATCCGAACCTGTTGTAGAAACAATCTGTTTTTACCAACAACAGATTCATAAACTCTGCTGACCTGAAACGGCCTCGTGCTCTGTAAAACCTTATACTGACAACTAGTTGCAGCCATCAATCATTCAGCTGCATACCAGAGTTTATATAAGCCAACATCACTGAGTTCATTCACACTTCTGACACATTTGAACACCCACTTCAGAGCAGAAATCAGCTCTGCGAGTGGAAAAACAACTCTCCAATTAACACTTGTCAGCTCCAAACAATTATGACTGGAAAACAAACACTTATTAACACTGGAAAATTAGCTGTATATATTTTTGTCTTGAAGAACAGTCACCTTTTTTAAACGCACCGAGCTGAGCGGTCATCATGTGGTTTCCCTGTTTCTGCATCTGTCTGGAAAGAACTCAAATACTGAAGCTATTACCAAGTGACATGAAGTGCTAAAATGGCATATAAGTCCAGCCAAAATGGTCAATTAAAAAAAAGAAATATATATAAGAATAATATTTTAAAAAAACAGTCACATTCTTGTGAATTTTAAAATGCAGTTTGTACTGCACTGTAATGGTTTAGTTTTGGGAACCAAGCAGAAAGTATCCCGTAGTTAAACATGCATTATAAAAACAGCAATAAAACCTACACCTCCACTTAGCTCTGCTGTTGTGCTGCGTTGTAATCTAACGTTGTTTCTTTAATTGATTTTCAGTTAATAAATAATGATGCAAGCAGAAGCTGTGAGAAGTGATGTAGTGTAAACTGGCAAACACCCTGGAGTAACATATACATCTTAAATATATATATATATTACCACAACATCTGTGCTCATATCATCAAAGTTTAATAGTGGAAGGGCACAAGAGTTTAAATGAACTGAGTTTCTAATCCTCCATCGAGCCATGGAGTCAGCTATACGGTCAGAGCTCAGAGCAGCGATGTGAAAGATGTCAGTTTAAACCTGACAGGTCGAACAGCGGGAAGACCTCCGCTGGAAACTCAACAGCACAGAAAAGCTCCTATTATTTCCACGAAATACAATATTACATCATTAGAAGTCAGTATCATTAAGGAAAACAATCCTTCATTGAGTAATAATTAACTAGAGTTAGAATTACAGACGTGCTTGTGTACAGTATGTACTACTGTGATATACCAGTATTGGCTACAAGCCGGTCTCACAGGAAGGCGTATAATAGAATGACATTACACGGACATTCTGCATGTCATTAGGACGCATTTTAGGCTTTTCATGCGTCATTTGTACGCCACACAACAAATCTACAGTAACGTCCGCAGTTAGGTTTAGGCAACAAAACCACTCACTTAGTTTTAGGTAACAAAACCAAAACCTTAGATAGGTTTAGGAAAAATGTCATGGTTGGGCTTAAAATAAGTACGTAAACAAAGTAAAATACATACGGAAGCAACATAACATAAATACAGAAATCACGTCACTAACGTTACTTAAAACACTGGTCTAAAACAGCGGTCTCCTGATTAAAAGTTGTCTTTTTGTTGGATCCATCCACCTCCCCACCCACCCATCATAAACGGTCTTTTTCGCTTTTTATTCTACGTCACTAGCTCTGAGCGTAGCATATTTACACAGATGCATTTCCATTGCAGTCAGTTCAGACTACATGGCATACAAATGACAATGTTATCTGTTAAAAATGTACCTTAAAGGGAGATTTGTCAAGTATTCAATACTCTTATCAACATGGGGGTGGACACATATGCTGCTTTATGCAAATGTATGTATATATTTGCTATAGGAAATGAATTAACAACACAAAACAATGACAAATATTGTCCAGAAACCCTCACAGGTACTGCATTTAGCATAAAAAATATGCTCAAATCATAACAAACTGCAGCCCAACAGGCAACAACAGCTGTCAGTGTGTCAGTGTGCTGACTTGACTATGAATTGCCCCAAACTGCATGTGAGTGCAAACTCCATCATAAAGTGGGCATGTCTGTAAAGGGGAGACTCGTTTGTATCCATAGAACCCATTTTCATTCACATATCTTGAGGTCAGAGGTCAAGGAACACATTTGAAAATGGCCATGACAGTTTTTCCTTGCCAAAATTTAGCACCAGTTTGGAGCGATATTCAACCTCCTTCGCAATAAGCTAATATGACATGCTTGGTACCAATGGATTCCTTAGTTTCTCATAGTTTCATATGATATCAGTATCTTCACTATAGCTTTAAAACTGAGCCCGCTACAACCTAGAAATTGCAAGTTGCGTTAATCCATTAAAGAAATTATTGGCGTTAAAACAAATTTGCTTCAACATATTATCACGTTAACTTTGACAGCCCTAAGTTTGTCAAATTTTCGGTAGATATCGTGATAATATCGTTATCGGGAATTCTTTTGGCCATGATAATCGTGTAGTGAAAATCTGACATTGTAACAGCCCTAGTACTGCATGTACATTATATAGTGCCTTCTGTTTGTTTTTTAACAGACCAAAACATACTTGGTGATTTTTCCTAATTCTATGAGAATTGCTTATAAACATAATTTTTTTTTTTAACTGATAACGTGTTCCAGAAAATTACACATTATTTCTGTTGGGGCCTCAGAGGCTCAAACATGGTTAAATACAACATATTTTCATCTGCTCTATACTTGTGACTGGAGTTGACAGTCATTTTTATGCAGCACCACCTTCCCAAATCACAAACAGGTGTGCTTGTATTGATGTTATTGGAGTTTCATAAGTTTGTTCATAAGTAATGTCACTATGTAGGATGGGAGATTGGTTGGGCAAACAAGGGAATGTACTACTTGTTCATGCATAGCCCATTCAACGTAAGATACTTGTAATAACAATACTTTATGCTCATTTCCTTACATTGTCACATCCATCAAGTGTGCAAGCTAAGCTTGTGGCACGGAGAAGAGTTACCGCTTCAATAAAGCCATTAAAAAGCCATTATTCATATTTTTACACTCCAAACAACAAGGAAGTAAAGCCAACGCCAACAAAACACATATCATACACAAATATCCGACCTCTGCCCAGCAATGTTGTCATTTCAGATATAATATAGGGCACTATCCCTGTCTGTAGCTACATGAGCAGTATGTAAAACCTGTAATTAAAATCAGTCTGGATTTCAATGGAGATTTGTGCCAGCATTTAAACATACTGAATGCTGGCAGAAAATCCAGTTCCAGCGTATAAGTAATGGTAATCACATCAGCTGTCAAAGTGGCCAGACCTTCTCCAGAATAGGACCCAACGCTGCCAAACATAAAAAATTCCCCTTTCCTCAAATATTCCTGCGCTGGCTTCAGAAAGCTTTATACAGCTGGATTTTCTGCAAACAGTAAACAGCAATTATAACATAATAATACAGAAGATGATACCTTGGAATTGCAACTGTGCAGCAGCAGAAAAATTATTATTATCTGCCATAATTGGCTAATTTCACAATAAATAAAGTTGCATTTTGTTATTCTGCTCCACCATTAACGTGGCACATTCAAATGCTGACAGGCCCTGTGCTATTACTTTTTAGCACTGACGATATTTCCACTTTTCAAATGACATTTAAATGTTGCAGTGGCTTCCTGAACTCAGTATTAGCCTCGGTGTTTGCCAGCAGGACCGGGTTCAGTCATTATCGTCAGTGTGGATATAAATCCTTCTGTCAAAGGCCAAAGTTCTGTTTATATCTCAGACTATTGAACGCAGCCGGTTTGACCACTGAGGTGCAGCAACAATGATTAATCAAGCAAGCAGAGACTGAACCTGGCTGTTAGTTCACGGTTCAATGATGCTCACCATCACATTGATTTATGACTCATAAATTATTGTCGTTTTCATTACCCAGCAGAGCGAATAAGGCCCGTAAGTCTTAACACAACAACCTGAGCTCGCAGTGAAATTTGAGCTCCACCTTGACTAATAAGATACTGTTATTCATATAGATTGAATTGGCAGTGCTTCAATAACTCAAAGCGTGGCGGTTCAGATGTGTTGAGGTTGACCTGCCTCTCGCTTTCCTCTTTGATGTCACTCAGAGAGGTTTCTTCCAGGGAGGTTGATAGCTGTTTCACTCACACAATAATGCTATAAATAGGGCCAAATGTACCGAGGCAGCTCTCTCATCTCCAGGAATTTTCCACACATGAGCCTTGTCTGTTTGTTTATTTCTAATTACCGTTTGGTCTTAATAAATGTGCGGGAATATTTTCAAATTTGATGTGCCTGAATAGCTTCACGGTGACAGAAAGTGATGAGAGAGAAAGTGGTGAGGCTGACAGCATCCTTCTTGTCTTGATTCCTGTTAAAGCGTACACAGTTTAAAGTCTGACAATGAGCCTCAAAAACAAGCCCATTGTCTTGGAGGATAAAACTCCTGTGATGCCCCCTCTGTAAAAATCAAAACTGGATGTCATTGAGAGGAAAACCATCTCCTCGGGGTTGGAATTAACTCAGACAGACAATATGCCCTCGCCCGCCGTGTGCACTTCAGTTATAGCACATTACAGATTCTCCTAGTTGCACTGCTCCCAACATCCCAACATGCCATCGATGGCACATGGGGAACGCAACAATTTACTCTGAGGTCTACTTCAATTTATGACAAAGCAGATCACGGGGGACAAGACGTGAAATGTTTAGACAGCAGTGGCTAGTGGGCTTGGATCTGACAGGGCCGAGAAAGTATTGAATTAATGATGCCACATTTGAGAAGCTCATTTTTATACAAATAAACAGTGTGAAATGATGAAATCCAATTAGAGCAATAAGGGACACTGAGGCCGGATCCAAGAGTATTAAGCCATCTGCCAGTGAGTACAGATTGCTGCAGGGCTGCCTAATTGAATTTTATTCTCCGACTGTAAATCTTATACGAGTGACCCAAATCAGAAGAAAGTTTGCCTAAACGTGCCAACGCGAAAGCGACAGCCCTTGCAAAACTGTCACATGATCTTAAGATTATGTGCTGTGGAACAAGGTGAGAATTTGCTCATACACACAAAGCCCTGCCAGGAGAAGTCTGGAGCAGGGAAATGCATTAAGGAGAAGAGTGGAAATCGGCTTGATTTGTTTTTTTTATTACTCACATGAACAAGACAAGATGATGATGATGGCTTTCTTTCGTGTCAAAGATGTGACATTTTAATAAAAAATGTGAATAAATCTCAATTTAGCACTGACAGACAAGCAGCTATACTCTCAGGAAAAGCATCATTCAACCAGCTACTTTGCTGGACAGTGAATGTATGATAAAATGAAATGATAAATACATTGTATTATGTGTTAGAGGCTGTGTAGACTGGATGTTGCATCCCAGGCAGAGTCTCTGTGCAGTGCATTGAAATCCCTCTGATGCCTCTTAGAGCAGCCCCAGTCCTCTTTACATGAAAATACCAACACAGTTCACTTAATACATGAAGCCTCCACAGGTGCAACATCCTTCCCCTGCAGGTTTGAACAATGTGCATCAGCTCATTTGCATTTAAAAGCTTTTTGTGATAGATGCAATCCAATTTCCATGCATCCACTAGTGGCTTTATACTGTCTCTGAGTGAGTGAGTGAAATCTTAAAATGAAATTTCATGAGGAAAAAACACAGTTAAGTAAGTTGATGTGATAAGATTTATAACACATGCACAAATAAAAAAAAGGAGCATGCAACAGTGTTGTAATTCACCTGTGATGCTCGGAGTCTGATGAGGTTGAGACGCAGCCGTCGGACAGCAGGAGAGGAGATCCACGACAGCAACAAATGATGTGTTGGTTGTTGGTGAAGAGATGGAAACTGACGCTCGTTAAGCCAGTCAAATGCACAGTTTCCCCGGAGGATGCTCGCAGGTCATCGGCGTGTCTCTGCTCAACTTTCACCGCCACACAACACAGTGAAATGAGAGAGAGATGAGAGAGGAGGGAAGAAGCGCTCCGTCTCCAGCGCTCCAGCCGC
>CAKALG010019290.1:0-15827 GCA_916700815.1 Helicolenus hilgendorfi | reverse complement strand
GGCTTCTCTCCATCACTGCTCTGCGTCGCCTGCTGCACCTGACATCCAGACCGACCGCAGGACTCTGTCGTCTGATTTCTCTCCCTTTTTTTTTCTGGAGATAACAACAACAACATCCCTATTGGACATGATGGGGAACAAAGAGCGACGACGTGTGAATTTCAAAGGCATGCTGAAGAAGAACTGGCTCCTGATTGCCACGGTTTTATCAGTGCTGCTGGGTATGTGAAGCTGCTCATCACGTATGCTGAGAGAGAGAATGAGATGCTTTCATCTTCATCTTCACGTCTATCTATCTGTGCATCCCTCCCTGTGTCTGTGTTTTTTTGCATTCAGTCTTGCTTTCACAGCTGCTGTCACTGATGATGAAATAAATCAACCTTCTGCAAAATGTGTGTTAATGATAATCATTATGTTAATTCATGATGATCTTTGATAAGAGAGAGGAGGATGGTTCTGTTGCAGGAGACATTAGGCTGTGTCCTCCAGAGGTAGAGAGCACAGTGTCTGTCTGGACGTGTCTCAGTCAAAACGTGACCAGACTGAAGTGACAGCTGATTCTGGGTCTGTGTGAGGAGAGGAGTCCCATCACAGTGCACCACCAGCTGCACGTCCTCTGTTAGATTCATTCAGTTAATACCTGTTTGCATTTAGATTGTGTGTACATTAAAGGAATAAGTCAAGAAATTTTGGGTTTCTGAGAGTCAGCTGAGAAACTCAATATCAATATCATGTCTGTGTGTTAAGCGCATGCAGATCTGTATAGCTATAGGGGTAATTAGTGTAGCTTAGCATAAAGACTGGAAGCGAAGGGGGAAACAGCTAGCCTGGCTCTGTCATGTTCAAAAATACACCTTGCAACACCTTGATAGCTGACTGATTAACACATACCTCCCTGAAGTAATGCTTAACTAATGCATGAATCATGATGATTGAATGCATGAAGTAATGCAGGAGGTATCATGAGTTCCTGTTGCTCACCATTAATGATCAAGTGACACACAATCGATCAGGAATCTGGGTGTGAAAGTATCTGTCATTTTTTGCATTTCTGTTTGAGAACAGATAAAAAAATAAAAAAAAACAGACTGTCTTGCTGAGCTTTAGAGATGCAGTGTTTCCCCTAGGTTGACTGCTTTGGGGGTGCTAACCCAATTAAACACTCATTCCACCAACATTCTCAAATTTAACACTTTAAATTGGGGCTGTCAAAGTTAACGCAATAATAACGTGTTAATGCAAATTTGTTTTAACGCCACTAATTTCTTTAACGCATTAACGCAACTTGCGAGTTCTGCTTGTCCCGGGCTCAGTTTTAAAGCTAGAGTGAAGATACTGGTATCATATGAAACTAGAAAAACCTAAGGAATTGTCATACTAGCTTGTCAAGAGGAGGTTAAATAACGCTGCAAACTCACGCTAAATTTTGGCGAGGAAAAACTGTCGTGGCCATTTTCAAACGGGTCCCTTGTCCTCTGACCTCCAGATATGTGAATGAAAATGGGTTATATGGGTACCCACAAGTCTCCCCTTTACAGATATGCCCACTTTATGGTAATCACATGCAGTTTCTCTCCTCAAATGTTTTCAGAAACTTTTTAGCTGCAAAATGTGAAGTTTTGCGACCCGGCAGCCATGTTGGGATCAGTTGAGGAAATACCAAGCACCGCCCACCAGCTGGAGCACAGCCAATTAGGAACGCTATCTCTCTGAAATGACCTGTGATTGGCCAAAGCCTCCCGTCACGGGCTAGAAAACAGAGCCATGAGGAGGTGCAGAAGTATCTCAGAGCACTTGAATTACAATATGCTGAAAGGTTATTTTGCCCAATGATGCCAAAAACATTCTGCCTACTGCAGCTTTAAGTGGTTGTGGGTTACAGGATAAATGACACATACTGCTTTAGATCCAAAAGTATTACAGGCAGGAATATTTTAACATGCCCTTTTGTATTTTTGACAAAGTAAGTGAGATTTTAGGAAATTCTCATTGGAGTCTGGAGGATGTCAGGTATTTTGTAGTGGGTCAGTGCTCACTGTTTGCTGTCAGCAAAACTGTGTCCTGTTTTTATATCAATGTTTTCATGTTCTGCTGGTTTAGGGCGGAGGTTATATTCAGCAGCAATAAAGTCGGTCATCCCTAGTTGTTGTTCTTTTACCTTGATGACCTCACTTTTTATTTGCCAGCTTATAGAGCCTTATGTGAACCCGGGAATGTTGCGTAAGTTTTATGTTACAAATGCACAGTATGGGTGCCCAGCATTTAGAAACTGACAGATGTTAACTTGCATATGTTGGGGAATTTGCATAATTACCATAATCACCTACTTGGGCAATATTTCAGCATCTGCTTGGCTGATTTGGACAATATGAAAGTGGTTTTGGGGGTTATTGAGGATGCTGACTCCATTTCATCTCCATTTTCAATTCAGAATGGCCATTTAAACCACAGGTGGCCATATTTCAACTCTTGTTGGGACAATGTTGATGAAGTTTCAGTCAATTTAGAAGTTTTTAGAGGACGTTGGATCCATTGGATTGGACAGATGATTTATGTATTTGAAGGTTATAATTTAGGATATTTATGAACACAATTATCCAAACGATGCAATAATCTACATTTTAATTAACCGACCATTACACTCTGATAACAAAGGCAAGTAGCATACCAAACTAAGCTATGACTATAGCTAAATAATATCCTAAAAAAGAGAGAGACGGGAGTTTAATACAGGTAAAAATGTTTAACAGATACAATAGAACATCAGGTTTTAAAACACAAGCACCAAGGTATAAAAATGAACAGAGCAGAAAACTGTATATGCATCAGTTACACAGTGCGTTACAACAGGAAAACTTTCATCAAGTAGAATGACTTGCACTTTTACTCCTCTGCATTATTACAATACTTCAACCTCATCTTCATCCTCTGCTCTGCAGTCATCTTCTCCAGATGCTGCATTCTTATTGTTCTTGCTCTTCTTGCTGCAAGTGTGAGCGTGTTGCAACATCAACATTGATGATATGGAATGATCAGCATGTCTTCTTTGCTTTCTACAAAAGGCATCTAAGGCCGTGCTGGTGAAGAAGGTGAATCAGATTTGCTCTTGCATTGTTTTCCTCCTGTGTGGTTTCTGTGGTTGCCATGGACACAAAGCTAGGCGTCACACTAAGTACAAAAAGAAAGTTCAACCATCATTGACTCAGACTGTGGAGGCATATAGCCGTGCAGAGAGCGACAGTTCCGTGTTATTTTAGGTCAGGTGGTACAGGTCTTTACAAGGAAAACATACTGTACACACCACGACACCAGGAACAGCGCCGGGCTTTGAAGGAAATTTTCATAGTGGCCGAACGGTGGTACTATAACATCCGTGTCCGTCACGTGATGCCATTGGGCCCAAAAAGACTTTTTCCCATAGACTTACATTGGGAAAGAGACGTCTGTAACTCAGCAGCTAATTTTTTTTTAGGTAAATCAACTTCCCAGTATGAACACTTGAATATCCCTTATTTAAATCATTAGGTCCTAAAAGTTGTAAAATGCACAAATAGCTGAATCCAGAGTTATTTCCCTTCCTCCGTTCATGTGAATGAGACGGAGTTAAACAAAACGCTTCTGCGCCTGCTCTATGGGCCCAATGGATGAGGAAGATCGCCTGATCATCCGGGTACTTTCTCAATCGTCAGTTGAGCCATTTTGGCTTCATGCGCCACTGAGCAACTCTCAGGTGCCCGCCCCGCTGTATCCAGTTCTCTTTATACATCCATGGTACACACTCAAAGAAAACAGCAGATCTAATCAAAGAAACCTGCAGCTGTAACACTCAAGTGGCACAAGTGTTTGTAGCACCTGTTGTGTTGATTAGCAACTGTCTTTGCCTGCAGGTGGCAGCATTAAAATGTCTTCACTGCAGATCCAAACTGCTGTTAGTGGTGCATGTTGGTTTGGGTAGAAAAGGACGTGGCATCCACATACAGTTTGCTGTGTCATCGCAGTGTTTTACAAGCATCTTTAATGGTGGTCTGTTATGTGTGATAACACAGATTGGAGTGCATTACTAAAATCATTGAGTGGGATACATGTGAAGTTTACGGCTGGAAAATATAATGTGTGTCGTGCCTCATGAAATTCATCGGGATGAAACCTCACTGACCTGTGCAATAATGTGACAGTTGCTTATGCAGAGAAAATTCTGCATTTATTTAAGCGACACAATGTTGCGTTGTGCTTGTCTGTCCTGATTGACCCATGTATGTATGTATGGAGGACGGAACCTGCCCGATAAATAAATAAATATGTAATTAAATGTAGCAAAAATAATAATAAAAATAAATGTAGCCATTAATTAATTGATGAAATGTGACATAAATTGATATTTCTGTTTTATTTTGCTTCTTTATTTATTTTTCATTTTCTTTGTATTAATTCCCTTATTTATTTAATCTTCTGTTTAAATTTTCCTTTTATTTATTTTTCATTTTTTATTAATGTATTCACCTCCATTTCACCCCATATTTATTTCCCCAAACTTATTTATTTCTGTATTCTTTTCTCTCTACATTTCTTTATACGTTTCTTTTTACATTTCTTTATGCATTTCTGTATGTGTCACTCAACGTGTGTCATCATGGGGTCAGAGAATATGGTTCAATATGATTATGAGTTACTTAATGGCTAGATTTATTTTGAATATTATTTTTGCTACATTTAATGACTTATTTATTTATCTATCTATCGAGTCATTTATTTTTGATTTTGGCAGGTTCCGTCCTCTATATATATGCAGCTAAATACTTATCCTTTCCTGAAGCTGAGACCAATAATTCTTTATGATGTGATTCTGTCTTTCTCCTGATCAGGGATCAGTTTGGGCGTCGTGGTCAGAGAGTATGCGTCCCTCTCCAATCTCCAGAAGCAGTATTTTGGCTTCCCAGGAGAGATCCTCATGCGAATGCTGAAGCTGGTCATCCTCCCGCTCATCATTTCAAGCATGATAACAGGTAACTTGGACATAATTATATCTGGTTATACTCTTAGTGATGCATTGCAAAGGTAGATACTACAGTGCATTACAAGAAATCAGTGTGAATTAAGTTCATGTACACTCTTCCACTATTATCCCAGTCAACACTATCAACAACAATGCCACATTAATGAACTGATGAACTGATAATAAGTATTTAGTTTCAGTCTCAAAGAACAACAACACTTTAGGACGAGCTTTTGTTTTAGATTACCATTAAATGTTGTGCTTTTTGTCCACAGGTGTTGCAGCCCTGGACTCTGAGGTATCAGGAAGGATAGGTCTGCGAGCTGTTATTTATTACTTCTCAACAACCATCATTGCAGTTATTCTTGGTGAGTTGATTATTTTATTCAATTCTCTAGTTCTCTGTAGCACTCTATTTAATAATTATAATAATTAAATTTTCTCCTGTTTATATCAGTTGCTTTAAGTCACTTTTGAATGTACTTGATTTGCGACTACTAAATAGCTGTTTATTAGTTTTTGTCTACTCTGTTGACCTGCTTTATTCTGCCTTTGTTTGCGAAGCACTTTGTTCAGCTCATGTTGTTTGAAATGTGCTATAGAAATAAATATGATTTTATTTGAAATGCTGTCATGTCAATTTGGTGGTTGATATGAAACCTATTGAATGAGTCAAGGTGTCATCACAGAATACTGAGCGGTGTCATCCTTTGCAGGGATTATTTTGGTGATGACTATCAAACCGGGAGTTTCACAGACAGCCGATCACATTGACAGAACCGGGACCACACCCAACGTCACAACAGTTGACACAATCTTGGACCTCATCAGGTGACCTCCCAGCCATGTGATACTAATCTCTCATAACCATGACGTGTCCACTCTTTCAGATGTTGAAGTGACAGAGAATACAAGCTTTGGTGGAGGGAGAGAGGGAGCTTGAGTGAGAGGTTTCAAACTTTTACACCTCCGCACACCTGGCCAATCACTCAATCAACTCAGAAAGTTCCATCAACTTGAAAAGCTCCATCAACTCAGAAAATTACGCCAACTTAAAAAGTTATATCAACTAGAATGGTTACATCAACTCGAAGAGTTACATCAACTCAGAAAGTTACGTCAACTCAGAGAGTTACATCAACGTGAATAGTTACATCAACTCAAAAAGTTACTTCAACCTGAAGAGTTACCTAAACATGAAAAGTTGATTGAGCTGTCAAGAAAGGGGTTTTCAGGTGCTGTTGATCCAACAAGTACTTTGTTCGTAGCCTACTGTGGACTTTAATTACAGAGCTCTGAGGTTCACATTTCCAACCTTCACTTTCTTGAATTTAAGACAACTGCTTTTGTTGTAAACAATGTACAGCATGTAGTGAAATGCCAATTCTATTGACAAACTCTGGCATTCCTTGGGAAGGCATGCTTTAGCTCCCTTGCCTCAATAGAGGCTAACCACGTGTACATCCTCTTTATGAATATTAATCATCTTGACTTACATAAATGAGCCATCTGTTGGGGAATGAGTGTAGTACACATCAATATATTCTGTCTTTCATTCACCTACAATCTTGTTTTTGCCATCAACAGAAACATGTTCCCCGAAAATCTGGTGCAGGCTTGTTTCCAGCAGGTAAGAGGCTTTGCTCAGCCATCATCCCTGTTCCACTTTCTACCCATGTTTAAACCCACATCAGAGTCTGGTGAGTATATACTATGTAACAATGTGAACGTAACTCTGATGTTGTGAAATGTGACCAATTACACTCTAGTACAAGACCACTCGCAAAGAACTGGAGCCTCCGAAGGTTTCTGCCAACAGCACCAACACCACCACCACCACTATTCCACCTCTCACAACTGCTGTCATGTCGGTGGTAGAGGTAGGTGTGCACATTACTCTGTTCATTGTACCGTAATGCTGTTGATGTATTGCCAAAGCTACACTTGCACCGTAGTTCACCAGTGCCTTCTGTTGGGAACCTACATTAACATGACTGTTGGGGTTTTGATCTTTAAATGACAACAGCGTGTCCTTTTGATCCATCTGCTGCACTTTACGCTTCGTGTTTCTGCACCTGGCAACCAGCGTCTGATCTAAATGCATCACAAGTAAAGTAATGAGTCATAAGTGGCTGTGGGTCACTGGGCGGTGATCCTGCAGAAAACATTTGCGCAGCTCATCAATGGCTCTTTAGAGTAAGCTAACGTGGTTGTGAGAGCAGCTTCCTGACCTGCTCTTGGTTCGCTGAATGAATCCCCTCCTTGTTTCCTCTCTCGGCAGAACATTACCAAGGACTATAAAATCACTGGGACATATTCAGATGGGATCAACGTATTGGGGCTCATCGTGTTCTGTGTTGCGTTTGGCCTCGTCATCGGGAAGATGGGCGAAAAGGGCCGTATCCTCCTGGAATTTTTTGATGCCCTGAATGAGGCAACCATGAAACTGGTCCAGATCATCATGTGGTATGTATGAAAGACTGATCTGCATGGTCAACTCATGATCATACTTTCAGTTTTTAAACCTATACAAATGCACCTTGACCTCTTGACCTTGCACCATGCCCAATATTTGCTATAATCTTAGATTGACTCCAATGACTCCAACTTTTTGTGTGTGTGTTTTCAGCTACATGCCGGTAGGGATCCTTTTCCTAATTGCTGCTAAGATCATCGAGGTGGAAGACTGGGAGATCTTCAGGAAGATGGGTCTTTATATGGTGACGGTGCTGAGTGGGTGAGCTGTCCCATTACTCTGTATCCGCCTGTTCCACACACTGGGATTTATGGTTGACATTTGGGCCGACTCTCCCTCCAGTGATACAGTAAAAGCTGAGCTCTGTGTAGGCACTGATAAGGGGCCAAGGACATTTAAAACTGCTCAACCTGCAGATGCAGTAATGAAAGCTTCGCCCATTCCACTAAATCTAAGTGACACCATTAAAGAGTGTACAGTACATCCCCTTCAGTTAGATCAAAGGGTTGGTCCAAGGCTCCCAGGTTAGTGTGACCACATGTGCACATAGTGTTCACACTTTGTTGTAATGTTCTGAAAGCTTTCAGACCCTATTAAAAACTTATCATGAATTATTGCTTTATGACTATGAATCACAGCGGATGTAATTAAGAGTTTTTCTAAATGTGCCTTTTTTATAAGCCCTGTGGCTGAAATCTATTTAAAAGTCAGTTCGGTTATCTGACATTTCAGCTTGTACTCCCTTAGTTCAAGGGCTTTCATCACTATGTATGCCCTGGGCATTTTGATCAGAGCCTTCACTCTGTAATTAAGGAGCGAAGTGCACTAAAGTCATACAGATAGTGATCACATTATAATGTTACTGTGAAAACACACTATTTATATGTGAAGTTGGATTTTTTTTCACATGTAGTAAAATAATTAAACCCACTGTAATGCAATGTAATGATCTACACACACATTTCTAAGTGTCACACCTCACTTAATTACATGTGTGTCACAAGTTTCCCAGTAATTACTGGGTTACTGGGTCAGTGGTCCGATTTAGTGGCCACGTAGGAGAAAAGGGATCATCTTATCTTGATTGTTGCTGTTTGCGGGATGTTGTAAATCCACTATAACTAAATAATATGCAATAGCTATAACTATAACTAGGCTATAAAAGACTATAAAATACAACTTATGATACTATAAAATACAACTACTGTGTTGTTGACCAAAGTAGACATTTCTTGCTGACTCTAATTAAACCATGTCCAGAAAACATAAAAATATTAAATACTGATGCTAACGTGTATAACAAGAAACATGTAAAAACAAACATGACATAAAAAAAAAAAATGAAAGGTCTCCATTTGCGATATTACGAATCCTACTACAGCAAGGGAATGACCCGCTCTACTCTGCCTCTGATTTGCTTATCCTAATATTCTTACCCTAACCCTAACCAATCCCATTCCTCATGCCTAAACCTAACCAATCCATCCAACAAAGACAACAAGTATACTATAATACTGTTCTATAATAATGCCTGTTTTGTCCCTCAGCCTGGCCATCCACGGCACCATCTGCCTGCCACTGATCTTCTTTGTCATTGTGAGGAAGAACCCATATACATTCACACTGGGAATGGCTCAGGCCCTGGTGACAGCACTCATGATCTCCTCCAGGTCAGAATCCACCTCACTCTACTCGCAAAGCTAAATCATATTCCATATATTTAATAACACTAAGGCTTTATATTGCCTTAAAAGCAACATATTTGTGAATCAAAACCATTGTGTACCTACCACTATTTCGTCTTCCAGCTCTGCCACCCTGCCCGTCACCTTCAGATGTGCCGAGGAGAACAATCGCATTGACAAGCGGATCACCCGTTTCGTCCTCCCAGTGGGTGCCACCATTAACATGGACGGGACGGCGCTATATGAGGCGGTGGCCGCCATCTTCATCGCCCAGCTGAATGACTACAATCTGGATGTGGGCCAGATTGTTACTATCAGGTACGTCATAGTTACTAAGGGGCGCTTCTTACTGCAAGCTATAAAAGACTATAAAATACAATTTATGATACTATAAAATACAACTATTGTCGAACAAGGTAGAAATTTCTTGCTGACTGAGTAGAAAGTACTATTTGGTTATTGTTAAGGAACCTTTGTGGTTATGGATGGTAAAAAGTACTATTTGGTTATTGTTAGGGAACCTTTGTGGTTATGGATAGTAGAAAGTACTACTTGGTTATTGTTAGGGAACCATTGCGGATAGTAGATAGTAGAAAGTACTGTTTGGTTATTTTTAGGGAACCATTGTGGTCATGGATAGTATAAAGTATTACTTGGTTATCTTTAGGGAACCATTGCGGTCATGGATAGTAGAACGTACTGTTTGGTTACTGTTAGGGAACCATTGTGATCACGGATAGTAGAAAGTATTACTTGGTTATCTTTAGGGAACCATTGCGGTCATGGATAGTAGAAAGTACTATTTGGTTATTTTTAGGGAACCATTGTGGTCATGGATAGTAGAAAGTACTATTTGGTTATTGTTAGGGAACCTTTGTGGTCATGGATAATAGAAAGTAATACTTAATAGCTTAATTTGATATGCAGTGTTTACTATGCTGATATTTTGCCCTTTGTATTATCATAATGTATTGTTCTGGTAAATGTTGCATATATGGTATCTACTGTAAATAGCAACAGTTGGTTTTTACTGATGGTCTTGAGTATTTCAAACAGTTACAGTATCTATTGCTGCCATTTGGGGCCACCAATGTGCAAATTTCTCACATTTCATCATGTTATTATGAAGAATATTTACAACATATTGTCTCTGTGTTGCAGTATAACAGCAACAGTTGCCAGTATTGGAGCGGCAGGAGTCCCTAACGCTGGGCTTGTCACCATGGTGATAGTCTTAACGGCTGTTGGATTACCTGCAAGTGATGTCACTCTGATAGTCGCTGTGGATTGGCTGCTGTAAGTTTATCTGTTAAACTGTTTTTCCTACGTTTACTAAAAGGTTTAAATTGTAACTGAAGAGCAATGCTGTAGATTGACTTTGAGTGGTGTGTTTCAGGGACCGGTTCCGTACTATGATCAACGTTCTTGGCGATGCCTACGGAGCCGGTATTGTCCAGAAACTATCCAAGAGGGAGCTGGAGAGGATGGATCTGACATCAGATGTGGATGTCGCCAACCCCTTCGCTCTGGAAGCCACTTTGGATGACGAAGAGTGCGAGAAGAAATCCTACGTCAACGGAGGCTTCACCGTCGACAAGACAGATGCAATCTCCTTTACTGAAACCTCTCAGTTTTAGCCTGTGGCTGGCTCGGAGGAGCAGAGAAAGTGCCACGCTGCTATGGATGTAAAACGGAAAACCTTCCATCATGTATCAGCACCATGACGAGAGAGGGAAAACTATCCAACCAGACCCATCCAAGCTCAGACATCAGCAATAGCAGCCTCCATTAAGCTTATCCAAGATGATCACCCTTCATGTCGGACATTTACAACCACGACTAGATTAAAGTGCTTCCTTCTTACACTCAAATTGTGCCAAGATTAAAAAAAGTCTGTTTGCTTTTGAATAAGAGTGTATTCTTTCTCGCAAAGATGCACTCAAAAGAAGAGCTTAGTGTGTCTGTGTGTGTGCACGAGGACATTCTTTGTGGATGTATCTGAAGTGTGTGTATGTATTTAGTAAGAAATGTCAATTCAACAAAACAAAAGAATAATCTGAATTTGAAACTCCAATCCTACTTTATTTGCTCCTTGATTAGACGATGGTTCTCTAAAATGTCTGAATGATTTTTTTTTGTGTGGCTGTTGTTGAATGTCTATGTCCCATAATGCACTGCTTGTATATCTATCTGTATATTTAAACTGTGCCAAACATATAAAGAGGTTTTTCACCAAGTTGCATGAAGCAATATGTTAAAGAAATGCTTATCGCTGGCTGCGGACTGATTTTTTATGGAGACTTCACAGAGACTGGAGATGGTTAACAAAAAGCTTATGAA
Source organism: Helicolenus hilgendorfi (assembly GCA_916700815.1). Taxonomy (NCBI): domain Eukaryota; kingdom Metazoa; phylum Chordata; class Actinopteri; order Perciformes; family Sebastidae; genus Helicolenus; species Helicolenus hilgendorfi. Next base: position 4,333 of record CAKALG010019290.1, on the reverse strand, counting down.
GTCATTGAACACTGTGAAATTTTAGGACATTTTTTTTCAGAACCAAATTATTCTCTCTAACATTCATTGATTTATTGCAAAGTATAATGATCATAAATAGTGTCTGTGTTTAGGCAGCATGGGGGAAACATTACAGTACATTAGATACCCCAAATTGTTCCTTGTCAAACAAGATTATTTTAATCGTCACCTAATGGATTTATGTGTCAATAATCTGTGTGTCTTTTTAATACAATTTCACTACTATACTGTCACTGTGGTGAAGGGTCGAAATATGTTCAAATGCTCTTAAACCAATAGCTCAGCTAAGACATAGACGTCTGATAAGCTTCCATCCGGTAAACTACATTAGACATGAAAACTGTTGGGCACAATTGGTCAGTAAGCAGAGAGTGAGATGAATACCAATCAATACCAATCCCATGTTGGAAGCAGGGGGAAGCTAGCCTGGCTCACTCCAAAGTCCAAATGTACAACCAGTACTAAAAACGTTACTAAAGTCACAAATTGTGGTTTTTAAATTAAACACTTAATGCACAGACATGGGACAGGTATCGATTTCTCGAAATGTTGAGGTATTCCTTTCACACAACCCGCAAAAAAGTAGGCTCAGATGTACAGCAGTAAAGAAGTACAGCACCCAAACACTTATCTATGACAGCTTTTTCTTTGATAGTTTCATTTCCCAATGCAACTGTTACATTAAAATTCAAATGCTGACCAGGATTGGTAAATTCAGAGCAGCAGTGCCATTTATAACACCTCACAATGACCCAGCACTTGACAGCATCTGGTTTGTAGCCATTGCTATAGAGCTGCAAACTGGTACCGCACCTTGGAACATTTGCTACTGGGCTGCGTGGAAAGAATATGACGCATCAAAAACACTGAATAATAATTAAGCGACTTTACAGGCACTTTATGCAGTAATTAACTTGACATGGTTTGTCCTATCTGCATCTTTTCTTATCTTTGCCTGTCATGCCCAATTTTGCACTACTAAAAGTAGGCCATCAGTACATGAGGTAATCTGCCCACCATCTCCGACGTAGTTATGTGCTATATTTGTGTTACAAAAAGCAAAAAGCTTTGAGAGTTTGAGAGAGCTTGAGATGTTCTACTGAGGAGTTATTGCAGATTAAAGATCTAATAACGGTTAACAACAACGTTGTCAATATATAAAATGGTCCAGGTGAAAAAAAGGTTGGAAATCGCTGCCACCGTCAATGAAAAACTGTGAGACAAACTGCTGTAATAGCTAAAAAGCAAAACCATAAAAATGTCAAAGTACTAAACTGGCAAAAGAAAATGCGAATGAATGCTTGTTTCCATCCACTACTGTTATGCAATTATAAGGAGTTGGTTCATCGAGATATGGCGCCAATTCCTAAGTTGGGTGCCATTATACCGTCGCAGAATTAGAGGGCGTAACAAGATGGTGTAATTAAAGAAGCGCCAGTCAATCATCAAATGGTGAAAGACAATGCAGACAACTGGATGGAAATGTGACATTTCTGTTTATGAATATTCCTTCAGCGGAGCTGAAGCAAGTGGACGTTGAAGTCACATGCTTCATGCACGTCATTTATTCACTAAATCTGTTTCTATTGCACTTTGTTGCATTTTGCCTTTATCAATACACCAACTATTCCGCCACTTTTTTGCAATATTTCCAGATTTTTTCAAAATTTTCGGCATTTTCACTCAGGTTTCTTTATGAAGAAAAAAACAGGTGGATGGAAACGCACCTAATGTGCTTCATTCATTTTATCTAATAATTACATTTTGATAGTTCTTGTGAACAGGTGGAAATATGGTCCTGATAATGGCAGTTATCTAACCAGTAGTTTTTGAAATACTCTGGACAAATATGTTGAATGAACACACCAACCAAGATCGCCTTCTTTAGAATGTCAATGACAGTTAATGCTTTGACGCAAATGCCACAAATGATACAAATGTCTGTACTTATGTTAATGCTCCCTGGCTGCACTGTTATTTGTGATGCTCACAGCGTGTGATGCTTGTGGTCTTATGCTTTTTGATAAAAATGTATGTCCATGTCTGTAACTGAGAGCTGTTTATTTGACTCCAAGCAGCAGCTGCATACTATGATGCCTGCACATGCACATACTGTACAGTACTTCAGCTTGGACTAAGTAGTGTAGAGTTGTATGGTGGAGTCAACTTGAAAAAGACATGACCTGGAACCAACAGTGGTATCGCTGAGGGTTTTCTGCTGTACTATGCTATGTTCCCAGTAGGCCTGCTGGTCCCATAATCACTTTTCACAGTATGATAATCACTTTCATTGTTTCTAGGTTAGTAGCAGTCCTTTTTTTCCTTGGTTTACTTTCCACAATGCCAAGAGTCTGAGCCGAATACCTTAATAATAATCCATCGCAACACAACTCAATGACACTCATGTTGTCCATCACATGCTAATGGAGGTATTTTCTAGAAAAACAGCTAAGCTTCTTAGTCGTTTTTTTGCTCAGATTGTGATAGAAATTAAACTTACAGCACAATGTCACACTGTAATGTTCCATTTGAAGATGGAAGTTGGAAATTATCCGCTAGTTAGACATGTTAATTTTAGTGTTCCAGCTTGGGAAAAGATCACGTAAGAAACACCTGTGAGATTTTCTTTAGCTTTTGGAAAGTACTGCTCCCAAAACTGCAGCTAATAGAATACTTAACTATGTTAGTAGCTATACGTAGGCGTAGAAAATTAGCAACTGCAAACGCTTCTCTTCCTGGCTAGGTATGCTAACATGCTAATTTCAGTGGTCCAGCTTGGAAAAATCACAGAAGAAACTCTTACACGTCTGTTATACTGGTTCCAAAGCAACAGCTAATGTGTTGCTACTTTGCAATGTTTGCAGCTACCTAGCATAGAAGAAATAGCAACTCTATCTTTCAGCATTGTCCTGTATCATGCAGATGTTTTGATAGAGGTCATGGAGTGTTGAAAAATTAAACTTTGTCTATTTTCAGAATGATATATAATGTTCAATGAAGTAACGGTGTTGCTGTTAGGTTTAGTGTGACTTCACATGACTACATCCTTGGGGATAACGTTTCTTGCCTAAGTTTCCTACTTGGGCTTTCATGTTGAAGGTCATTCCATTACTTTTTCCCAAGAGGTCAAAATATCCGTCTAAGTCTCAGTGTGTCGATTCTAGTCGTCCCTACACTGCCAAAAGGGCCACATGTGAAATAAAAGATGGGTGAATGAAGGTGTTTGTTTGTAATTCTACACTGATCAGAGATGATAAGCCCTCGCAAATCAGGTTGTATTCTACATCTCAAAAGCACACTGGCATCAACCAACCCCTGCTCTGTACAGACAAGTACTTGAGTACCTACAGTATGTGAATCAACATGTACTACGTTGTGTGTAACTGCAAGCAAATAAAAGATTGCTCATTTTTTTTTGTCTGATTTTGTTCTTATTTTTGGTAGTTACTAACCATATCCACTATGATAAGGATAATAAGATTGTTCATGGCCATTTAATACTCATTTTCTGTAAAGGAATACAAACGTTTTGGGTAAACTGGTTGAAACAAGAAGGAACACAATTCACATTGTTTCTTCTGTTACACGAGTGTTTCAGAAAGGGAAACAACATTACATTTTTTAAACATTACATTATTTAAATGTTTCTGAATCTGCTCCTTTGATTTACAGAATATGATTTTACAGGGCAAGTATTTCTTACAACAACTGTCTCTAGATAGGGCCTATACACGCTTGGCACACGGGACAGGTTCAAATCTACAACCTCACCTCTAGATGTCGCTAAATCCTACACACTGTTCCTTTAAATTAGTTGATGTTTTTAATCAGTTCTTAAAATCATGACTATGTCAGTGTATCTGAGTTTAGACAGAGACTTTCTGGGTGTGCAGAGATGTGAAAAGCCTTCAGGCTTTTAGTTGTCATTCTTCACACATCTACTCCCATCACTTTTTGTGTGTACACTATAAATACCTTCAAGAAGAGAGTCTGAAAATGTGTACCATTATCTCCATTTGTATCATTTATCACATCTCACATGAAACAGGTATAAACACTTCTGCCTTTTGACATTGTGGTAGAGAATTACTGTATATGTACTATGTATATGGCTGAATCACAGTAAAGTGTCTGTTGAATAACTCAAAAGGGGCATTGTGACCGTGGCTAAAGCGGACTGACCAGGGCCCATATAAGCTACAGTCTCTGGAGACAGCAGCACCTGCTCGTTCCAAACTGTGTTATTTACAGAACTATTTAAAGACTTTTGTCTTTTGTCCTGTCCTGCTCTGCCACTGAGGCCTATAGTTTG